>QXEO01001542.1:0-248930 GCA_007115705.1 Dactylis glomerata
TGACCCGGAAGTTGCTTGGCTCTTGGAAGCCGATTTTGGTGATATCGGCTGGTTCTGCATCACGACCTGTTTTAAAGGTGGCGAGTTTTTGCAGAAAAGGACCACAGGAGCTGGTGGGAGGAATTCGAAGGGGGAGCCATCCTCGTTGGTAGGTTCTGGACCATCTTGTTGCTGCAAGGAGACAGAGCAGGATATTAAAAGAATCGTGTGAGCTGCATCAAGAAAATTTACAAGTAGCAGTACCTGTTCTACGGGGATGTCATATTCAGCATCGAGCTGTTCCAGCAATGGTCCCAGAGCTCTCCTGAAGGCATGAGTCTTCCACATCGACCACCAGTTCTCAAAACCATCGGTTGATGAAGCGAAAGTGAGGTTGTTAGGAATTGGGATGGTCAGAGCATCGAAGAAAGAATAACACCTCTGACTGGTGAGAGAATCGGGCAGGTCAGCTCTGCTCTCTGTGAGGTGGTGGAGAAAGAAATGAGGAGGTACTTGCCCAAGGCCAAATTGCCGAGCTGCTACGACCGGCTGGTAGAACTCGTATCCAGGCTTGATTATTCTGTTGGATGTGCTCATGCCAACTGGGAGGAAGCAGGGACGGATCACGGTGGAAATAGTTGCCGAGTGCTAGTGTCATCGGCAAAGTTGTCCAGCCTGAAGGAGATTGGATTTTCAAAATTTTCCGATTCCTCCGTGTAAGGAAAGAAGATAGGATTGTCCAGGCCTTGGAAGAAAATGCGAACCACTTGGATGCTTCATGAGGGATCAGTTTACTACCTGGCAGGCTATACAGAGCTTGGCCGTAGCTGGTGCATCGGATCTGCTTCCCTTTGGCATCTGGAAAGGTGCAACTTGCCAAAAGGGGGAAGTTTGGGATATGGTTTTGAAAGTACAGCTGAGCCCATAGTTGAATAAACCACCAAGGACCTCCTGTTTTGACTGCTATGTGGGAGGATAGTTTGACAGACATCAACTGGAGATATCGATAGACTTCTCCAAGGAACAGTTTGCCGATGCCAAGTTGAGTGCCTCTGGCAAGTTCGTAGGCCAAGGGAAGATAATTCTTGGTTGGAGCAAGGGAAGGGCCACAGAATATGAAATGTTCCAGCCAGAAATTGAGGAAGGCCGTGTGTTCTTTCTCTGTGACAGGGCCCTTAGTTTTCATGTGGCTTCGAAGATAAGCACCCCAGTTCGTGCAATCTGTTTTGGAAGAAAGCTTGAAGGGGACTTTTGGCAGCATAAAAGCAGAGGGGCTGGGTGATGTGACGTCCAGACCAGTATCATCACCACGTCTAACAGAGTTGGTGTCATGGGGCCTGGCCGAACATGAAGCAGTTCAGAGCATCAGACCAGAAATAGCCGATGGTTTTTAGAAGATTTTCATGTTTCTCAAGGGGAGACAAGACAAAGACAAGGCATCGGCTATTCCCGTGGTTTCCCATTGGGATTGGTAAGTTTTGGCTACCCTACTGTACCAAGAAACCCAATATTCGGGAGGATTAGGCCAGGCTCGTAAGCAGTCGGCCCAAGAATCCAAATCTAAGTTTTGGCTTACGAAGGGATTCTGTTTGCCTCGCAAGAGATCAGATGGGCAGGACTAGATTTGTGCGGGGGCCAAGGCAGAGAGAATTTGGGAGAGAAGGATGCGGCAGCAGAATGTCTGAAACCTAAAATTTCAATGATGGGATAAAGCATTAATTCAGGTGTTTGCTGTTAATCTAGCACCGTGCTCGGATTGCGAGGAACAGTTAAGGATTACCTTCAGACCGGAGACCGCTGTGTTGGCGCTGGACGATTCCGCCATCTAATTTGCCGGCGGAGATGGATCTATGCGGTGGGGAATCTAGGGTTCGTGTCGCGTGAGCCCGATTTGTTCAATGAGGCAATTGGAGATCTGAGTTGCCTTTTTGAAGATGGTTGCAGGTTACCGTTGAAATTGGAAAGTGACCGCTCAGACTTGTCTAAATAAGCGACCGAGTTTGACCTTGCAACGTTTGTGGGAAAAGCCGATGTGTGCCATCGGCTCTTTGGGCTTTGACTTGGTTGATCGAATCAAACGTTGTATGGTGAAAGCCGATTCGTTACTATCGGCTTTTGGAACGTTGACCTATTTGACTATCGGCAAAATCAAATTGGGAAAAGCAAGCTTTGTTGATTCCAAAGATGGTTGTTTGCAATGGAGCCGATTGCTTACAAAATAGAGATCTACTACTAGTACTACTACTTCCTAATCTAAAAGGCGGCGTCGTCGTCGTCGCCGTTGCCATTGCCGCCGCCGTCTTCGCTGTCATCGGCGCTGCTGCCGGCGTAGTCCTCACCGCTGCTGCTGAAGTTGTCAGCGGGGGCCTCCTCGTCCTCGTCGTCGTCGTCGGTGTCCTCGCTGGACCCGGCGCGGAAGCGCTTCGCCGGCGGGTATTCGTCGGAGGAGGTCTCCTCCTCTGCTTCTTCCTCCTCATCGGAGGAGCCGATGTCCTCGCCCCAGGACACGGCGTCGTCGGCGCTCTCCGCCTCCAGTTCCCCGTCGACGAGGAGTTGGAGGTCCTCCTCGCCGTCGGTCAAGGACTCGTCGTCCTCTGACTGGGCGGCGAAGTCCCAGTCTCTCTCGTCCCACCATTGTGGGGCGAGAGCTTCGTACGCCGCCATTGGCGGGTGCTCCGGCGTCGGCTCCCGGTTGACGGAGTCGGATGATTGGAAGGAAAGGCCGGATGTGTTGGAGGAAGAAGAGGAGGCCATGGCAGAGGAAGAGGATTTTTTGGCTATTGGAGAAGAATGAGGATGCAAATGGTTCGGATGGATTTAAATAAGGGGAATAGTGGAAGGTGGTTCAATGCCATAGCGGTTTTCGAGAATGTGGTGCCAGAGTTGTCAAATCGTGCACTGCGGAGAAGTTGAGAAGGCGAGGCATCATGATGAGGAGGCGATATGACGGTTCTGCTCTGCAACGCGTGACCCGATGAAGAAAAAACAGAGTGGTTTTGGAATTATTATTGCCAAAACCAGGGGGGCATGTGTTATCGCCACATTTTGGCCAAATAAGGAGATGGGCCGTAATCAAGATGGGCTTGGAGGCTGGATCGGCCTTGCGCGTGGATTTGGGCTAATTGCCCGTGTATCTGTATATTATGATAGAGTACGTTTCGGTTTACACAAGAGATAGAGTTGTTAGGGTTATTCCAAAGATAGAAAGTCTCCGGACTATAAATATGTACCTAGGGTTATTGAGAAAGAAGGACGACCACGTTTGCAACAAACACAATCTCGGCGCATCGCCACCCCTTGTTTCGAGGGTTTCTTTCAGGTAAGCGTCGTGCTGCCTAGATCGCATCTCGCGATCTAGGCAGCATCTGCTTATGTGTTATTGGTGTTGCTCGTACTGAAGCCTTGTTGATGGCGAGTAATACTGTTATCATAGATCTGTTTGGGCTAGCATCGGTGCTTTTTGTTTATGTTTGCTTAGTCATGCTGCCCCTCGAGATCTCGCTGCCTTCGCACCTATTTTGGGTGTAAGGGCAGCATCTTGCTTGATCTTTATTCAGTCGATTCAATCTGTCATAGTTGTGCCTTGTTCTCCAAGGATTAGTTTAATATCCGCATGGTTAGGCCTCACAAACGGGTTGAACGATCCAGTAGTACGTAAGGATATGGTTTGCCAATTCGAGAGGAGTTGTTCCAGGAATCGACTCTACGTTGGTTTTTTGGCCTCTTCTAGGGTTAGTTTTCCGTTATCTTTCGTATCTACCAGGCTCAATTACGTGTGGGATGTTCCGTTTATGTGGTGAAAGCGTTAAACTGTCGTAGATCGATTTGACTTGTATTGATAAAGCAAAACCCCATGTTATCGTAGATCCAATGCAGATCCATGGGACAATCGGCTACCTGAGCCGATTCACAGGGAAACCTGAGAGCCGATCGAGGCTCGTATTTAATGTTTACATGTCTGCCATACAGGAAACCAATCGAAGCAATCCATCACCTTCCTGATCAGGTATAGGTCAGGTGGCACGCCCTTGCATCAGCCAGGACGTGTGCCGGAGTTTTGCGGGCCGTTGACCGAGGGACCAGGGCCCACCAGCAGCTCTGGGAGCCTCCCGGCTCTTCGTGTTGCTCGTCGCTGCTCGCCGGTGGGTTTTGACAGGCAACAACAAGAACATTTGTTTTTAATACAAGTGAATAATTCTCTTCTTTATAATTTTTCTTACTTTTATTGAACTTATAAAAAAGTATAGAGTTCAAAGAAGAAAACATTTCCTGTTACCAGCCCGTGTCATATATGGGCCACAAGGAACCTTCAGGCGGAGGAATCCCTATTACTCGCTATGGGCTGCAAATACGAGGGGGGCTCTTGTACACCGCTTTAAGCGGGACAAGTGTGACACGCCGCCTGAAGAGTTCGCTTTAATGGGCCAGCCTAAAATTCCGTCATGTGTTTCCGAAGCGTTATCCGTGCGATGTTTTCTTCTTTTTTCAGATGTGCGCTCACAAAAACGAATGATAGATTAGTTGGGGCATACTGTACATGTACTCCCTCCGACCTCTATTACTCTTCGCTAATACGGATGTATCTATCACTAAAATATGTCTAAATACATCTATATTATCCAAGAGTATTATGGATTGAAGGGAGTACATGATTCCAAGAAAAGTCCAACCAACTTAGGGCATGTACAATGCGAGACGTTTAGCTGGGCGCTTAAGCAAAGGGGAAAAGGGAAATTAATCCTAGCTTCTGGCCGAGGCGTCCACCGCTCCAACGCTCAACTTCCAATTCCAGGCGCTTGCGTTATTCAACTATCGAGTCAGATTTTCCAAGCGCCTGGCGCAATGTTTTGCGTCCACGCCAGATTTTAAGCGCCTATCGGCCAGGATTGGGAACACAACTGCCAATTGACTGGGAATAAATTCCTAGCACCTGTAAATAAGCGGCTCCATTGTACATGCCCTTAGAGTAACGGGAAGTAACAAGCGCATGAAAGCATGAGTACATGCACATACGTACATGTAAAAAAAAACTTGCTCATAAATAATTCCAAATCCCCGTTTTAAAATGTTCATGCATTCGAAAACAAAATTTATAAAACATTTTTTAAAAACTCTAAATATTTATAAAATGAATTGTGAAATTTTTGAATATTCATGAAGTTTTTTTAAAAATCATGAACATAATTTCAAAAAAAAAATCATTAACATAATTTCCAAAATTATGAACAATTTTTTTGATCATTCTTCAAAATTCATGAACAACTTTTTAAAAAGTCACGAATATATCTTGAAATTCATGAACAATTTTGGACATTTATGAATTTTATAAAAGAATTTTGAACATTTTTTGAAAAATCATGAACCATTTTTTGAAAATTTATGTACCAAAAATCAAATTCATGAACAATCTATTAAAAGGGTGTAATTTATTTAAAAAACCTGAAGATTTTTTTTGAAATGGGAAAATTTCTTGAAATGATAAGCATATTGTAAGCTTTCGAAATTTTTTAGCAGCTAAAAAGAAAAAAAAAGCAAACCAAAAAGGAAGCAGGAAGAAAAAGATAAATGTAGACAAATAGAAAAAAAGAAAGAGTCTAAATGGGCCGGCCAAGTGCGGCGTGGGGTGCGCGGCGCGAGCCTCCCCCACCGCAACATTATGAACAATTTTTTAAAATGGTGTGAATTTTTTTCAAACTTTATGAACATTTTTTTTGAAAAACACAAACATTGTTTGAAATTATGAACGAAATTAAAAATTTAAACCTTTTAAAAACAAAAACACTAAAAAGTAAAACAGGAAAAAAATAAAACACAAAGGTTAAAGGAAAAAGAAAAAGAACGAAAAATGAAAACAGGGAGGAAAAGAAAAAACAGGAAAAAAAGAAAAAACAAGAGAAGAGGCAAAACGGGCCGACCCGATGCGGCGCGGGGGTGCGCGGCGCGATTCTCCCGCACCGCAATAGGCGGCGTATAGGATATGGCAAATACCAGCCCCTGCTGACTACTGCGTGCCTAGCGCGGCAAATAAGTAACTAGGCGGGGAGAGCCCATTTGGCATATTCAATCTCGCAGAACGTTAGTCCAAAATAAATTTTTTCTTTTATGTTTGCTTACAAAACTGGGTCACGGGCCATGAAAGCTAACCTAGAGCTGATTTATGATATTTCTGGCCCAAGCTAACATCTTCCTACGATTACTTCATCTGGGTTCTGACGGTAGTATCCAGAGGTTAGCAGGTTACAAAATTTCTGCAATCCGGATATGAATGACTGAATATATTCAGTAAAAAAAAACTGGATATAAAATTATATGTTGGTACGGAAAATAGATATATCCAGAATATATTGCCAGGATTGCTTTTTATCGAAACACAAGTCCCAAGATTAAATGACATACTCAGCATTTTTTTACCATGGGCACAGCACAGCTGCACACGAATAGTAGCTCAACAATTAGGACTACGTACATTTTATCGAAACACAAGTCCCAATTAATTCTCTATTTTAAGAAACACAATTAGGACTACGTACATTCTCGTTCAAAAACAACAGGACTACGTACAAGAATAACAGAGCAACAAACAGTAAATTACATGCCCTCTCTTCCCCCGAGCACAACGGATGGAGCTGCTAGCTCAAGCACAAGACGCATGGATTTGAGTGACACATACCCTAAACAAACGAACTCCCATGAAATTCCACTTGAAACTCGCCATTCACGCATGCAGAGGCAGGAATAACAGATCAGTAGTGTATAGCTGCCGAGCGAGTGAGCGCCATGGAATGGAATCTGCGCACACACACTGGCAACATGGCAACTAAACAATTGCCATCTCTGAACCTCCTTTTTGCATCAGCTCCATCAGAATCCCTTAACATTTGTCCTGATCCTTTTGGACTCCTCATGTCTGGGGCATATCCGCAGGTAGGAAAGTGCTCCTCCACATGCGGTACACATCACACCCGCCTTGTTCCTTGCGGCGTCCTGATCGAAGCGTCCGTGGGGATTCAGTGAGCTAGAGAGAATTTCCCTAGAAAAGTGCAAATGCCTTGCCCTAGCTGCTTGACCCCATGCGTGCATTCTCTGTTATCCCCTAGTTGCACTAAAACTATTTGCTCATTAGTTAACTAATTGAGCCTTTTTGCTGGCTGCCAAATATAAAAGACTCTTGCTGCCACATTAGCTCCCAGCTCAGTTCAGTCTTGATGCCAAAGGGAATTGCCCCTTGGGAAAAAGCTGAAACGGCTTAGCCTAGCTGCTTGGCGTCTTGCCCTTGTACGTAGCATCAGAAATTCAAGTTTATTTAGTGCCTGATCATCATTGGGACTAATATAATGGCGCAGGCTTAACCATATCCTCTTCACCCTATGTGCTTTCCATGGGATTCTTCTACTGACATCCATGCATATGCATGCAAGATCAAAGTTCAGTTGAATCGCCTTTTCTGGGAGTAGCACTGCAGTCAGTGCAGTGGCGTCAAGGCAAGCTGCTAAGTCCAAGGGGGAACCGGCAGGCCCAAACTTTTGCCACATTTGACCGGGACATTCAGGATGCTCTGCATCACAAGCTGTTGTTCTGACGTGACTACGATTCGGACGTTGTTTAATCCATCAGCCTAATCTCTGATCGATCTGCCTTTCTGGTTGCTGGATTTTGGATGTTCTGAAGGTGCATACAAATCTACGCCCGGCCCATCCTTTGTTAGTTCTTGGTTTGCATTTGCAAGAGCGTCACGATTGACTTAATTAGCCTAATGGTCGACACGTGTGAAGCTGCTTCAAGTTGATGTAGGAAAATTTCGACAAGTAACCTACAACATCACCTTTTCAGATGATTGCGACGTTACTAATTTAAATCTCTGGCTGCCGCCAAACGTTCTTGTCTGATTAAGAGAATTATATACTCCTACATAAGGGCATGTACAACTGTTTAGACGGTGGCTGTCTTTAAGGCTCTACCACGTCACCTGTAAACAGCAGAGTAGTCACCTCATACAATGGGTTTGCTTGGGAGGTCTGGTAAGCAAAACTGCTAGCTTGCATGCGGTTGGATTTTTTATGAGCTCATGACCCACGACGTAGGTGAAATAAGGATGCTCATACGTACAATGGCAAATATGCTGTCTATAAGCAGCAATTTAAACGGTAACAGACCGTCGTTAATTATACAGATGGCCTAGTGCTCTTTCCTTGTTCTCTCTCCCCCACGTCACCTAATTTCCTACGTGTGCTTTGTTACAGACAGCTGAATAGATATCACTGTACATGCCCTAAAATGTTAGTCCGTAACCGTAGGTCACATGTGTGTGCAATATTCTGTAAAAAGTAGAGTACCGTATGAGACATTGAGACTACATGTATGGGACAGAATCTTCATCAAGTTTCAGCTTGACAGTGACATGATGTGGCCACGAGGCTAACCAAGAAACCGTAAGAAATTAGCAGCCGTCCTAGCTACGTACATACATTAAAAATCATGGCATGGTTTTCCTAATCTATAGGCATTGGTTAATACCAACTGAAATTCCACCTTCTGTGTTCCTAGCTAATCGCCAGGTAGCTAGCTTGAAGTAACTTTTTTCGATAAGGCCTTGAAGTCTAACTAGCTTCTAGCTAAGTACTACCGTGATCCATCTTGCTACTCAGCAGCAATCCTGATTGCCTAATTTACTGTCCTTCTCTGAAAATGACAACTATATATATATTAATCAACCAAAAATACCACGTGAAAACTCAACCACCACTCACCAGCGTTGATGAATTAATCTATGGATACGTTACACCTGTCTAAATTCAGGTGCTAGGCTTCTGATCTAATCTTGATTGCATCCTCTCCCTAGTACGAATCTCAACGTAGTCATCGGGCATAGAGAAATCACACTCCACTTAGACTTACTAAAATTGATCGATAAAACATTAGGGATATAACATCGCAGGAAACACTTTTTTCGAGCAACCAAGACATATAAACAATGTAGGTGTAATGCAATGTTGCACTGTCTACATAAGTCCATAATACCCCTAAATCAAAGTGGAACATTTATTATCGTATGTTGGTTACACATGCATTGTTCTAATTCCAGTGGTCCAATTCAAGAAAAAATAGGGCTTTCATAGAGAGGTGATCTCATCTACCCTCAGCCGTCAGCGCCGCCTCTGCTGCTTCACCTGCCCTCTGCCGACTACTACGGCGTGAGGAAGGTGGGGTGACCTCGATTCGGTGTGTCCGGTTGCGTAGGGATTTTGAGTTCTCTTTCTCCGATGGAGGCGCATCGGCGGGTAGCCGCCCGTGGTTGATGTTCTCTCCCGGAGGAGCATCGACGGGGTTGGAGTTTGGAGTCGATCGTCGGGCACAAGGTTTGGCGTGATAAGTGTCTGCCTACGATGGCAGCTTTCAATGGAGGGGATGATGTTGCATCGCATTGGTGTCCTCAAGTTTTACTTCCGCCCAAGTATTGCTTCATTGGAGAACTAGCGAGTTTGGTGTCCCCCATCTCCGTCTGGTCAGCTGCGATTATATCCCAACCCTCTATACTAGCTTCTCCGGGGACGCTCGAGTTTGTGGTCGCCGACATCTTTTGGTCTACGTCGACAACTTCCTGACCGCTGCTAGGAAGCTGACATGTGGGCCCTAGAACATACAAAACGAGGGGGGTGCGGCAGCCAGGGAGCGAAGGATAACATACAAAACTAGCTTGGAAGCTGACATGCTGGCCCTAGGAACCTTTCTGCATGGGAGGAGGAATCAGCAACCAACTCTATCGCCGTGACATCGCCATCGATCCACATGCACGTGCAGGCAGCGTCACGGGAAACTGGGGGTGATTGGTTACTGCCGGATCGATCATGCGAATCTGCATGGATCCATTCATCGATGCATCATGCGGAGTCAGAGCGTACTGCCGCTTCATTGAACGCTCCCGTGCAGCGTTGCGTGTGCGTGGGCCGCCGGTCGACACGCGCGGGAACGGGGGAGCAATAACTTGGGACCGATCGAGATCTCACGCACGGGACCAGCCGCGCATCGCCCGGGCGGCCGGCTTCGGCGTCGGCGAACTCGTTCGAGCAATCCTTCACGGGATCGTCGGCGCGCCGAGATGTGTGACGTCGGAATGGTAAGATACTCCTGATGTATACACACGTACGTGCAGTCTGCATCGTGAGTGCTTACCCTCAATCACCTGCGTGTACAAGGGCTGCACAAGCTTCCAATTTGCGAGAGTTTAGTCTAGTGAGAGTACCTTCCGAATGCAACGGAGGGCCGAATCGACAAGAGCAAGACGCCATTTTAGGCCACCAAAATCTCCAATGAATGCCTTATTAATGAGTATCTATTTTTTTTGAAACAAAGGGGCCTCACCCCCTTTTTCATTAACGAAACATACGGGCTACAACATGTCACAATCCGAGTTTTTTCTGAACATCGCAACGCTTTGCAATGATTTCCTTGTTACAAACCAGAGAGAAGCTCAAACTGACAGCAACAAAGTCCCGGCCACAAACAAACTCAGGTCCTAAACGCAACATACTCCAAACGCACGCGTTCCTGACGAAGACTATCCACTGGTTACCCTTCGACATAGCGGCGCCCACCCTCTTGATCGATCGAAGACATCCTTGATCACCATTTTCGACATCTGAATGCTTCGCTGTAGCATTTTTTGCACCTCTGGTTTCTGCAATTCACTCCAAAAATAATCCAGTAGCAAATCTGATATAAGACTTCACAAGGATCATTTAGAATAATATTCTCAAAACAAGCTCTGTTTCTGGTTTTCCAAATGGACCAGAACAGAGCTGCTAAATATATTTTAACAGTGGTTTTTTCAGGTCCAACAAATTTATTCACCCATCTCCCTAGATCATTGCTATTTCTAGGTGGACAGGAGAATTGAAAGTGCATTGAAAAACAGACCAAATATATCGAGCAACTGGACAATTAAGGAAAAGATGAGAAATGGTTTCATCAAATGCATAGAACATGCACTGAGTAGCTCTCCCCCATCCTCTCCTCCCCAGATTGACTTTTGGTGAAGTTTTCCCCTACATAATCACCCATAAGAAGATCTTAATCTTCCCAGGTAACTTCATTTTCCACAAATCTTTGAAAATCTTAACAGGTTGTCTCACCTGTAAAGCATTATACAGAGATTTAACAGTAAAGCCTTTATTACCCAACTTCTAGGTTACCTTATCCTCCTCTTCTCTCAAAACAACACTATGGATGATACTCAGCAAATTAAACCAATCTATAGCCAAATCCCCCCCCCACAGAGTCCTTCTGAAACCAAGACAGGATCCAAAGGACCAGACTACCCTATCCACTTTTATATACTTATTAAAGGATAAATCATATAGCCTATTAAACCTCTCACACAGAGGTTTCTTCTGGTACCAAGCATCTTTCCAAAAGCTAGTTTTATTACCAGATACCAGCACCCTATCACAGAACTTGTAAAAAATGTCATTAACTTGCATTATCCCAGATCAAAACTGGGAGCACCCAGGTTTAAAATCCATGTAGGCTAAAGATTCAGACTGTAAGTACTTTTTTTAACAAAGTTTGCCAAAATCCCTCTTCATTTTCGTGTTTCCACAGCCATTTACATAATAAACTTATGTTCATCAGCTCTAGATTCAAAACCCCCAAACCCCCAAGGTCTTTAGGAGTGCACACCGTTTCCCAATTAATTAAATGATATTTCCTGATCCCCTGTTCCTCGTGCCACAGCAATCTCCCTCGATAGAAATCACACCTTTTTCTAACCCCTACAGGAAGTCTGTAAAAAGACATCATGTAGAAAATAATGGAAGTGAGACAAGAGTTAATAAGAATAACTCTAGATCCAATATCCATCATTTTACATTGCCCACACCCTAACTTTTTCTCCATTTTTTCCTCAGCAGGTTTCTAATGACTATTAAAAAGTTTTTTCTCATCAATGGGAATCCCTAAGTATTTCAGAGGTAATTCACCTGAGTGATAGGTGAAAATTTCCTCATACACATTAGCTTTGTTTTTGCAAGCCCCTAAGCAATAAATTTCACTTTTAAGGAAGTTTATTTTGAGTCTAGACATTTGCTCAAAAAGGCACAACAGAAATTTTAAATTCCTAGAATTTTCATGCCCTTCTTCTAGCATGAAAATGGTGTCATCTGCATACTGGAGAATGGCAAAACCATTCTCCTGCAGATGTGGAGCCAAGCCCCTAATCAAACTGTTTTTTGAGCATTCTTAACTAAGATGCTCATGGAATCAACAGTAAGGTTAAAAAGGATTGGAGAGATGGGATCTCCCTGTCTCATCCCTCTTTTTGTGTTGAAATAAGTACCCAGCTTATCATTGAGTTTTATATTAACTTTCCCACTAGTAATGATACTAAAAATCAGATCATTAACCTTGTGAGAAAACCCTTTTTGACAATAATATTTTAAAGAAAGACCCAATTTAAATTATCGTATGCTTTTTCAAAGTCTACTTTGAAAAGAACACCTGACATTTTCTTTTTTTAACCTCATGTAAAATTTCATGTAAGACCACCACCCCTTCCATGATAAATCTATTTTTCATAAAGGTAGTATGTGTCTTGTTGATTAGATCATCAACAACCCCATTAAGTCTATTGTTAACCCCTTTTGTGATGATTTTCAAACTTTCATTCATCAAACATATAGGTCTATACTTTTGAATAGTCAGAGCATCTTCACATTTAGGAAGAAGGGTAATGGTACCAAAGTTTAGACGACCAATATCCAAACTTCCATTAGTAAAGGCATCAAAAAGTCTTTTCAAAGGATTCTTAATTTGCTCCTAGAAAAACTGATAGAATTCCCCAGGAAAGCAATCAGGTCCAGGACTTTTATTATGTGCCAAAGATCACACAATGCCCTTGATCTCCTCTAGATCAAAATCCTTGGTTAATTCCCAGTTATCTAACTCTGATAGAGTATGTGGAAAATCAGCATCCAAAGATATTTCATTCCTCTCTGACTCACCAAAAACTTTTTGATAAAACTTAGTTGCATGAGCAAGAAGAAGTTCATCCCCCTCTAGCAGAATATCCCCATGTAACAGATGTTTAATTTTGTTCTTTTTCCTCCTTCCACTAGCTTTAGCCATAAAATACTTAGTGCAAGTTTGACCTAATTTAAGGTCAGCACTCTTAGCCCTTTGGAACCATTTAATGTTATCTTCTTTTATCAAAACGTTTAAGAGTTTTTTGTATCCAGATACAACTCACTATCAGTTACATTTAAACCATGTAGTTCAACTTTTTTATCAATATCATCTAGGCTATTAGATAATCTTTTTTCTCTTTCTTGTACTCACTCTCGACATTCCTATTCCAACCTTTCAAACTCTTCCTAGTAGCCCCAAGCCTCCTATTCCATTCTTCGATAGCACTTCTATTCCCAGCTGGCAATGCCCAAATAGGATCCACCACTAAGTGTATATCCTCCCTTGCCAACCAACATAACTCCATTTTCAATTGAGAATTTCTTTGAACCCTATCTCCAGTATCTAGCAGGAGAGGGGTATGGTCAGACTTATACCTAGTTAGAGCAGTAACTTGCACTAAAGGGTATACATCCATCCATCCAGTTGTGGCCAGAAACCTATCTAATTTCTAAAAAATGGGTACCACATGGTCATTAGACCAAGTGTACTGCCTATTCCCTAATTGTAATTCCATGAGATTATTATGCTCAATAATAGCATTGAAAATGATACTCCATCTACCAATATTCCCCCCCATTACTTTTCTCACAGCTCTTTCTAATAATATTAAAATCACCCCAAAGAGAGTGGGACCTTTGACTTTTTGACATAAAATGGAGAATTCTCTCAAGAAAATCTCTTTTCCTAAGGTTGGGCAGCTCCATAAATAATCACTAAATTCCACTTGAGGCTTGTTATTTTGTCAGCTAGATGAAACCTGACAAAATGTATCCCCTGTTTTGTTTCTACAATATCAAATTTATCACCCCCTAACTCCAACTAAAATACCACCAGACCTTCCATTGGAAGTAGCAGCATGCCAGATTTATTTTTTGCCTGGCACCAAGCTGATCTAACCAAGACTCTCTAAAAATCTCCCATTGAGTTTCCTGGATTCCAATGAAATCCACCCATGTTCCTCTACCAATTCTCTCACATGTTTCCTCTTGTCAGAGGAGCCCATGCCCCTCCCATGCCAAATAAGACCTAACATTTTTCTTTCCTTTCTTATATATTTTCACTTTTGACCTGACACTGATGGGTTCAATTGGATTGGAGATGAGATTTATTTTGAGAGGAGATAACATTTGTAAAGGTATCTCCATGTCATCTTCTAACTCCCCAATCCCCACATCATCATCAGATAACAAAGGTTTCAGAGCATCAAAATCAAGCTATGCTTGATTAAGTTCCTCTTCCATTTTATTAGTATCCCTAGCATTTTTAACAGACTCAGCATAAATGCTATATCTAGCATTTTCAAGTTGTTGAATAATATCAATAGTATGCATCCTCTGCTCAATGGAATTACCAATATTGATTTTCATTTTAGAAGCTAAATCAGCAAGCAAAATAGGGTCTGAATTAACAACAGAAGGAATGAAATTACCTTTTGTCTCCAGATTTTTCTTGCTTGCCAAGTCCTTGGCCTTATCCATCATCTTTGCTTCATTTTGAGGCCTCGGCCTCTGCCTGATGTTATCCTCTTCCATAGCTTTGGCAGCCTTCTCCTTCATTATCTACTTTTGAGTGATGGTACGTTGTAGGCACCCAGTTGGGAACCCCAAGAGAAAGGTATGATGAGCACAGCAGAAAGTTCCCCTCAGTTATGAAACCAAGGTTTATCGAACCAGTAGGAGAAAGAACCAACTTCCGAAGGTTGATGCTAGCTGGCTTGGCGACAACTCTAGACAATTTATATATGGCGCCTTATCTGGGATGTAGCTTTGCACCAGCAGCAACGTGGAACCTGCACACAACACAACCAAAGTACTTTGCCCCAACTAGCAGTGAGGTTGTCAATCTCACCGGTTTGCTGTAAACAAAGGATTAAACGTATCGTGTGGTAAAATATATTTGTTTGCAAGAAAGTAAATAATGCGTGTAAAAGTAAACGGTAATATGAATGTAAAAGAATGGACCGGGGTCCACAGTTCACTAGAGGTGTCTCTCCATAAAGATAAATAACACGCTGGGTAAACAAATTACAGTTGGGCAATTGACAGAATAAAGAATGCAAGCAAATGCATGTACATGTCATGAGGATCACTATGAGATTCACTTGGGCATTACAATATAATACATAGACTGTAATCCAACTGCATCTATGACTAATAATCCACCCACCGGATATCATCCGAATAACCGTTGGGTATTAAGTTGCAAGCAACAAATTATCGCCTTAAGCAAAGTGTGTAATGCAAATAATACAAATGTCCTTGAACACAAGATTGTTGTTTTCTCCCTAGTAGCAATAGCACGTCTACAACTTTAGAGGTCGTTGTCACTCCCCCAAGTTACCAGAGGGATGAACCCACTATCGAGCATAAATACTCCCTCTTGGAGTCACTAGCATCTACTCGGCCAAGATATCTACTAGCAACGGAGAGCATGCAAGATCATAAACAACATAGAGATGATAAATCAATAAATCAACTTGACATAGTACTCAATATTCATCGGATCCCAACAAATACAACATGTAGAATTTCATAACAATGATCTTGATCATGATAGGCAGCTCACAAGATCTAAACATGAAGCACATGGAGGAGAAGACATCAATCTAGCTACTGCTATGGACCCGTAGTCCAAGGTAGACTACTCACACATCACTCCAGAGGCAGGTATGGTGATGAAGAAGGCCTCTGGTGATGATTCCCCTCTCCGGCAGGGTGCCGGGAAGAGCTTCTGGACCCTCCCGATCTTGCGTCAACGATGGCGGCGGCTTGCAGTATGTTTTCTGGAAAAAGAGTTTGGGCCTAGGGTTTTCTCGTTGAGGAAAATATATAGGCGGAAGGGCGATGTCAAGGGGTGGACCAGGGGTCCACACCACCTGGTGGTGTGGCCAGGGGGTGGCCCGCGCCACCCTATGGTGCGGCTGCCCTCTGGCCCCCCTCCGTCTCTGCTTTGGACTCCGCCTCGTGTCAAGAAAAATAGGAACTTCAGCTTTTGTTTCATCCAATTCCAAGAATATTTCCTGTGTAACTTTTCTAAAACACAAAAACATCAGAAAATAGGGAACTGGCACTGTGGCATATCGTTAATAGGTTAGTTCAGGAAAATGCATAAAAACGCCATGAAGTGTAACAAAACACAAAGCAAATGGTTCATAAACAAGCATGGAGCATCAAAAATTATAGATACGTTTGAGACGTATCAAGCATCCCCAAGCTTAACTCCTGTTCGTCCTCGAGTAGGTAAGTGATAACAAAACAATAATTTTTGAGGTGACATGCACCAACACAATCTTGATCAAACGATGTAAAGCATTGAGTGCTGAGATCAAAGTACTCTAAACATGGGCATAAAAGACATAATCTTGACAATAAAACTTAGCAACCATGTTATAACACGAAAAGTAACACAAACAAAAGATCATGAGTAATAATGCATTAAAAGTCAAGTGTTTGTTTCGAGCATATAGAAAAACATAGCAAAGTGGTATTCAGCTTGTCCTTCATGGAGTAGCAAAACATAAATGCACAGGACACCTTCAAGTTTAAGAGGGCGACTAGATACAAATAATTTAAGAACAAGCAAAACTATAATCATAAATCAATCAATAATAAATTTTGGGACTATGCACATTATACTCAAAATGACAACTATGCTCTCTTAGACGGTGCATAAAGGTATAAGGTGAAGACTCAACATAAAAGTAAAAGAAAGGCCCTTTGTAGAGGGAAGCAGGGATTAAACATGTGCTAGAGCTTTTCATTTGTAAAACAGAGATAAAAATTTGTTTTGAGAGGTGGTTGTTCTTGTCAACGACTGGCAATGGGGTTCTTACTATCTTTCATTGTAGTGACCTCACCTTTTAAAGATGACAATCCCTGTGCTTTTCAGTGCTAGTCCCTGGATCAAACGCTAGCACACAGAGTTTAAGATGTAATATCAAAAAATAAAAGGTCATTTTATTACATCGCATGATGCAGCAATTACATAAAGAACTTTACAATGCTCATAGCATAAAGCTTTCAGAGTTTACAACGAAATCAAAAATAGCATGGAGTCCTTCTTCTTCATGTGCCACAGGCGAACATGCTGCGGATTGACTCGTAACCCTGTCGTACCTTTCTTATCGTCAAAACCTGCAACATGAAACGTTGCAGCTACAAAAGGTCAATACACTTGAATTGTATTGGCAAGATGTCACTTTTGGTGGACACAAATGGAGCCTAACACTTACATGAATATTTGGCTAAGTGGAGCTTCAGGCTAAGCTTGCAGAAAAGCAATTGTTTATCATACTTTTCAAAAGATCTCATTTTTCTTTTAAAGCACTATTGGACACACTAGAATCCACCAGGTGCTCCTAGTTAATTATGCACACACAGGAATCCACCAGGTGTACATAATTATGATCACACAACAATCCCTTGTTAACCCTTCAAGTTTTAATTTAAAGAAGTTGGGATGAGGAGATCCTTGAACAGCTTCAAAATCATGTCGCTCAAAATTGTCCGTAACCGGGGACACGGCTAAGTACTTAGTTTTTAACCCTCTGCAGAGGTGGTGCACTTTTCCCACAAGACTCAGTCAACCTCTTTTGCCATGATGCTCATTTTGCTCAAATGGCCAAGTGAAGACTAAGATGAGACCTTTCAGAAGCAATCCCTCAGACCAACCCGGACGCGTTCCATCCTACAAATCACTACCACCCTCTGTCCGTCTGGCTGAGTTCTCGCAACTTAGTTAGTCAAGACAGAGCCCATATGACTGGTGGTTGCACTGGAAGCTTCACGAATTGAACGTCTCCAATCTCTTTGTTCCTGGGTGGCCGTCCACAAGTGAGATACACACGACCGCCATAGAGATGGCTCCGGTGTAACCACTCAACATAAATCCATCTTACCAATTTCCACCTAGGTGTTTCATTAACTTAGTTGTTTTCTTAGTTTTTACAAAACATAGTTTTCAAACTTAATAAAAGAACATGTGGAATCCCAACCACAAATTCTATAGCACAACTAAGCAATCTACACTTACGGTGTTTCTTCTAACAGGGTAATTGATACGTCTCAAACGTATCTATAATTTTTGATGCTCCATGCTTGTTTTTACACCATTTGCCTATTGTTTCGTTACACTTAGTGGCACTTTTATGCATTTTCCGGAACTAACCTATTAACGAAGTGCCACAGTGCCAGTTTCCTGTTTTCTGCTGTTTTTGTGTTTCAGAAGTGATACACAGGAAATATTCTCGGAATTGGACGAAACAAGTTCCTGAAGTCTTATTTTACCCGGAAGCTTCCATAGATCTGAAGAGGAGTAGGAGGTGGGCCACAGGGGCCCCACACACACAGGTGGCGCGGCCAAGCCCCTGGCCGCGCCAGCCATGTGTGAGGAGGCCCTGGCCCTCCTCTGACATCGCCCCTTCGCCTATAAGAAGCCTCGGGACGGAAAACCCTAGGGGATTCGGCAATTTTCCAGAAACAGTTCCGCAGCTCCGCCGCCGTCGCCGACGAATTTCGGGGGACAGAAGTCTCTGTTCCGGCACCCTGCCGGGACGGGGAAGTGCCCCCAGAGCCATCTCCATCGGTCTCCATTGCCGTCTCCGCCGTCTCCATCGACCTCACCGCCATCTCTATCAACCTTGCTGTCTCCTATGATGAGGAGGGAGTAGTTCATCCCCGGGGCTGAGGGCTCTACCGGTAGCTATGTGGTTTACCTCTCTCTCCCATGATGTGATCTTTATGTGATCGTGAGCTTTGTATCATGTTGAACAAGTACATGTTATTATTCAGATATTTTGTGTACTCTAGTGATGTTATTAAAGTAATCTATTCCTCCTGCTATGGTGTAACGGTGACAGTGCGTGCATCATGGTGGTACTTGGTTTAGGCTACGATTGTGATCTCTTGTGGATTATGAGAATAATTATTGCTATGATAGTTTGAGTGATCTATTCCTCCTTTCATGGTGTAATGTTGACAGTGTGTGCACCGTGTTAGTACTTGGTTTAAGTTGCAATGATTTCTATCTTGAGTTGTGATCTGATTTGGGTATCGCTATGAGTGGTGTTTGTCAAGTACTTGATGAACTTTAAGGGGTGCTTCTGTAGCCACTACGCAATGATTAGTGTTATTCAATAGGAGAGTAATTCAGAGTACCTTAGCACAGAGAAGTTACTTGTTCAGTCATGTTGCATTGTTGGGAGTGTGTCCACTAGTGAAAGTATGATCCCTAGGCCTTGTTTCCAAGCATTGCACACCGTTTACTTGCTATTTTGTTACTTGTTTGCTCGCAGCGATATTTATTTCACATCACATTTGCTACTTATAATTATCCATACCACTTGTATTTTACTATCTCTTCGCCGAACTAGTGCACCTATACATCTGACAAGTGTATTGGGTGTGTTGGGGACACAAGAGACTTTCTGTATCGTAATTGCAGGGTTGCTTGAGAGGGATAGCTTTGACCTCTAACCTCCCTGAGTTCGATAAACCTTGGGTGATCCACTTAAGGGAAACTTGCTGCTGTTCTACAAACCTCTGCACTTGGAGGCCCAACAAGTGTCTACAAAAATAGAAGTGCGTAGACATCAAGCTCTTTTCTGGCGCCGTTGCCGGGGAGGTAAGGTAAAAGGTACTCGCATCCTCCTGTGTGAGTGCTCGAAGTTATTTCCTTTAGATTCTGCAATTATATCTTTTTGTTTCTTGTTTTTATTTTCACTAGTTAGGCTTAATGGAAAACAATGAGTTCTTTAGTCTTTTTCCTGAGTTTAGATATGAAGTGTTTGAAGAGAAAATTGAAAAACCTTTGGAGCTTAATTTGCATGCTAATAGTGTTGTTAGTATGAATGCTTTGAACACTGTTGTTACTAATGCTATAGAAAAGTCTAAGCTTGGGGAAGCTGGTTTTGTTAAGCATGATATTTTTAGTTCCCCGGCTTTAGTGGAGAAAGTTTGCTATGATGATATGTTTGATGAATATGCTTTGCGACATAGTAGTTCTCTAGCTTGTGATGATGAGTATAATATTTTCAGTTCACCTACTATTGAGGACAAAATTAGTTATGATTACAATATGCCTCCTATTTTTTATGATTATGGTGATGAGAATAATTTTTCTGTTGAATCTGCTCCTATTACTATTGTTCCTGTGGTGAGTATTAACTCTTTTATGCATGTGGCTCATGATAGGGATGCTTTATGTGATAGTTATATTGTTAGTTCTATTCATGATGCTACTGAAAGTTATTATGAGAGAGGGAAACATGGTCAGATGGATCTCAACAATATTGAGTTTCCCCTCTTTATGTTGCAATTCTTGAAGTTGTACTTGTTTTGCCTTCCTATGCTTTTTGCTTTGCGCTTTCATGACTTGTTTTTCTATAAGACTATTTTTCATAGGAAGTGGTTCAGATATAAATGTCTTTCATATTTGCTTTTTGATGCTCTCTATTGCTTTAAGTTCCTATATGGTGCCTTTGCCTCAAGCTCTTATATGGCGCCCACATGAGCATCTTTGCAAATTACTGCGCCTAGCTCAAAGGCGTTAAAGAAAAGCACTCTTGGGAGATAACCCAATGTTTTCTTTTCAGTACTTTTTCTTTTATTTGAGTCTTGGAAGTCATTACTACTGTAATGACCGCTCCTTATCTTGTTTATTTCGTTTTTGTGCCAAGAGAAGCCTCTAATTTGAGTAAGGTAAAGATTTGGGGTTATTGCTGTCCTGAAACTGTTTTCGGTGCTGCACCGTAAAAATTCGTGAAAATTCTCTGTATATCTTTTGGACCTGCGATTTCTTGTGCATATGACCCAGGTTATATCCAAACTTTTCTTAGTTGAACAATTTTTGATTTGAGCAACATAAAATCCCTCAAAAATTCGACCTTTGTCAGCTGTTCTGTTTTGACAGATTTCTGCCAATATTTGTTTTTGCCACTTTATCGCTTTCTTTTGAGTTCTTTTTTATCATGGAATTCTTGTGGAAGTTGCTACAGTAGTATATACTTTATATGTGGTGGTTTTGGGTTGAAACCTGAAGCTAAAAGAGGTTGAATATATTTTATGCTTACACTAATGTTGCTAATAGAATTGTGTTTAGTTTTGTATGAAGGAAGTTTTCAAGTGTAGGGATTGGAGAATGATGAGATGAGTTGAAGAATGGACAAAAGCTCAAGCTTTGGGATGCCCATGCATCACCCTAAGAAATATCCAAGAAGTACAAGCATCAAAGCTTGGGGATGCCCCCGAGGCACCCCTTCTTCATCGGCAAAAATCAGGTCACCTTTCAAAACACTATATTTTTATTGCTTCATGCACTATGTGTTTTTCTTGGAGCGTCAGTTGTTTTAGTTTTCTTAGTTAGTTTAGTTTTGTTTGCTGCAATAAATGGTTAGATCACATCATGTTTCTTTTGGAGGAGATGAACTCGTTTTCATTTGCTAAGAACACTCAGTTTTTCACTCTTATCGTTCACCGAGTGTTCTTCTTTTTCTGCTACTACTTTTGGTTTTCGTTTTCGCCTTGATTTGCGTTCAGATCTTGCCATATCTTTTCATCAAGGTGTATTTTTGCGTCTGGTCTTCATTGGTTTTCATCAAAAGAGGTGTTTATAAAAATTTCAAATGGTGTTGGAAAAGAGAAAAAGCTTTGTGCAAAATAGTGGTACAAGAAGGAGCTTGTGTAGACTGCGGCTTAGGCTTTTTCATGTCATGCTTGATGCCTTTTTGATAGTATGCTTAGTAGTTTTGCTGTAGCATGACTTGTCTCAAATAACTGAGATTGCTTAATGAGCCTTTGAAAAAAATCATGCGTTGTTTTTATTGTATGGAAGCATTATTTTGGTTTTCTCCTTGATGCTTTATTTGGGTTGACTTGGCGCATGCTCACACATGTTAGACTCTTCCAAAGTCGCCATTAGCCTTCATGATCATTTAGTTTTTGACTTTTGATGCCATCGTATGCTTCTTTTAATGTCGCTTTGTCGCTTTGCATGATTATGGCCATTATTGCTCTCTTAGTTGGTCGCTCCCAGTCTTTTGCTAGCCCTCACCTTGTACTGAGTATGAGCTCTACTCGTGCATCCAACTCCTAAAAGCCAAAGTTTTCCATTGTGTCCACCATACATACCTACTAGCAATTTGCTATTCCAAGTAAATTTGACTTGCTTTTATATTCTCTTCAAATTAAACTCTTACCAGTGTTATGCGAAATTCGGTCAGTAAAGCTCTCACGAACCGGAAGGCACACTTTACTTTTTCTTGTTCTAAAAATTTGACATTCTGGTCTCTTATGTTGAGTTGTTATGCTTGCAAGTTGTAAGTTGGATTCTAGCCCAGCCATGCTGTCATGGGGCAAGCTTTCAACATTGCACTTCTTATTTGAGTTGATATCGTGATATTTTGTTTATGGATGCCCGCTGTGTGAAATGAATTGGGAATCTTGTGAGGATCATGGAGTTTTTATATGTGTTAGGGAAACGCCGGGCCGCCAATCTAAGCCATGCATAATTCATGGTGGAAATTTGCAGCATACCCATGGTGAACATTCGACGACGCATCTCACAATAAAAAGCTAAACAATATAGCAAATAAAAGAGATGTCGAGGTGTTCATTGTCTGCTTGTCCTGTCATTTTGGTGTGGGCTTGTTCCATGTCATCGGGCACAGAGGTACCCCATTGGCGGTTCTCAATGATATGCATATACTTACAATGACAAGAGCCTTGCTTGGGACTCTAAGTAAATTAGCATGGTTTGGGTACTCGTATTCACGGGACACGAGGTTTTCAACTTATGATTTGTCAAGCATATGCATCATAACTGTTCTCGCATTAACTTTAACCATTCAAGATGCTTATGATGGGGGCAATGCGAGCTCAAAGCCGGTAAGTACCATAATTTTTGAAGGTTATAAAACTTGCAATCACTGCTTCCCTCTGCGAAGGGCCTTTCTTTTACTTTTATGTTGAGTCACCACCTTCTTTCTTTATGCACCGTTAAGAGAGCATAGTTGTCATTCTTAGTGTGATATGCATTGTCCCAAAGTTCATTGATTGATTCATATTGTTGGTTTCACTTGTTCCTAAATTATTTGTATCTAGTCGCCCTCTTAAACTTGAAGGTGTCCTATGCATTTATGTTTTGCTCTCTTTGAAGGACAAGCTGAAAACCATTTATATGTTTTTCCTTATGATTTGAACACACGTTTGACTTTCATTGTTTCATTTTCATGATCTTTTGTTTGTGTTCATTTGCATGTTTACAACATGGTTGCTAAGTTCTTATTGTCAAGATTATGTCTTTCATGCCCATGTTTTAAGTTCTTATGATCCCAGCTCACAATGCTTACATATATGATCAAGATTGTGTAGGTGCATGTCACCTCAAAAATTATTCTTTTGTTATCACTTACCTACTCGAGGACGAGCAGGAGTTAAGCTTGGGGATGCTTGATACGTCTCAAACGTATCTATAATTTTTGATGCTCCATGCTTGTTTTTACACCATTTGCCTATTGTTTCGTTACACTTAGTGGCACTTTTATGCATTTTTCGGAACTAACCTATTAACGAAGTGCCACAGTGCCAGTTTCCTGTTTTCTGCTATTTTTGTGTTTCAGAAGTGATACACAGGAAATATTCTCGGAATTGGACGAAACAAGTTCCTGAAGTCTTATTTTACCCGGAAGCTTCCAGAGATCCGAAGAGGAGTAGGAGGTGGGCCACAGGGGCCCCACACACACAGGTGGCGCGGCCAAGCCCCTGGCCGCGCCAGCCATGTGTGAGGAGGCCCTGGCCCTCCTCTGACATCGCCCCTTCGCCTATAAGAAGCCTCGGGACGGAAAACCCTAGGGGATTCGGCAATTTTCCAGAAACAGTTCCGCAGCTCCGCCGCCGTCGCCGACGAATTTCGGGGGACAGAAGTCTCTGTTCCGGCACCCTGCCGGGACGGGGAAGTGCCCCCAGAGCCATCTCCATCGGTCTCCATCGCCGTCTCCGCCGTCTCCATCGACCTCACCGCCATCTCTATCAACCTTGCTGTCTCCTATGATGAGGAGGGAGTAGTTCATCCCCGGGGCTGAGGGCTCTACCGGTAGCTATGTGGTTCACCTCTCTCTCCCATGATGTGATCTTTATGTGATCGTGAGCTTTGTATCATGTTGAACAAGTACATGTTATTATTCAGATATTTTGTGTACTCTAGTGATGTTATTAAAGTAATCTATTCCTCCTGCTATGGTGTAACGGTGACAGTGCGTGCATCATGGTGGTACTTGGTTTAGGCTACGATTGTGATCTCTTGTGGATTATGAGAATAATTATTGCTATGATAGTTTGAGTGATCTATTCCTCCTTTCATGGTGTAATGTTGACAGTGTGTGCATCGTGTTAGTACTTGGTTTAAGTTGCAATGATTTCTATCTTGAGTTGTGATCTGATTTGGGTATCGCTATGAGTGGTGTTTGTCAAGTACTTGATGAACTTTAAGGGGTGCTTCTGTAGCCACTACGCAATGATTAGTGTTATTCAATAGGAGAGTAATTCAGAGTACCTTAGCACAGAGAAGTTACTTGTTCAGTCATGTTGCATTGTTGGGAGTGTGTCCACTAGTGAAAGTATGATCCCTAGGCCTTGTTTCCAAGCATTGCACACCGTTTACTTGCTATTTTGTTACTTGTTTGCTCGCAGCGATATTTATTTCACATCACATTTGCTACTTATAATTATCCATACCACTTGTATTTTACTATCTCTTCGCCGAACTAGTGCACCTATACATCTGACAAGTGTATTGGGTGTGTTGGGGACACAAGAGACTTTCTGCATCGTAATTGCAGGGTTGCTTGAGAGGGATAGCTTTGACCTCTAACCTCCCTGAGTTCGATAAACCTTGGGTGATCCACTTAAGGGAAACTTGCTGCTGTTCTACAAACCTCTGCACTTGGAGGCCCAACAAGTGTCTACAAAAATAGAAGTGCGTAGACATCAGTAATCAGGGATATCCTAAATAGGAGATAGCAAGCCTAACAATCTACACATGCATAATATTAAAAGATGAGAAACACTAATGCATAGTAAAACATCATTGGGAATTTTATGAACAAGAGTGACACTTGCCTTAGAAATTTCTGAAGATCGTACTTCTGTTAATCAACACACGTAGCTCTCCGTATAACTATAAGATAGAAAGTAACACAACATAAACACACCATTCAAGCAATATAATCAAACAAGACAATAAAAGTGTTCATTTGTTTTAGCTTAGTCTTCAAAGTCTTAGTGATAATTGGACAAAAGATTGGGGCATGAAGTTGACTTAATATGGATGGAGAGAATGGCTAAGTCAAAGACTTAAAAAGATTGATGGGGGTTTTCTAGATTGTTAAGAAGTGTCAAACACTTAGTAAAATTAGCTTCAAGGATATTCTTTAGGCTTGGTTTGAGAAGTTGGATGAATAATTTCTAAGTCATGAGGTCTAACACTTTCATCTTCTTGACTTGGGGCTCTCTTCTCTTGATCTTCTTCTTTTGACTTCAACTCCTTATCTTCTCTTCAACTTCTTGTTTTGCCTTCAACTCCTTGTCTTCTCTTCAACTTCTTCTTCATGGTCTTGATATGGGGAAACTTCTATGTCATAGTGTTGGAGGGGTAGTCAAAATACTTAGAAGAATTTTGGGTAAGAGGGGATTGATAGTTTTGCACTTGGGCAAGGATAGAGAATAGATTTTCACTAAGTCATGGTAGAGTTGAGTGGTCATTAGGACTTAGGATTATTCACACCATTTGCATAGTGGGACAAAAATCAAATAGCACAAGGTGCATGATAGGAATTAGGATTCATTTTTGCAAAGTGCTCAAATCACACTATAGCTTGAAAATAGGTTGAACTAGTGGAGCTGACATTTGGACAAGTGTGAAAATGGTGTGAAGTATTCTGGTGGTTTTTCATTAACAAGGTGAGAAATTTTACAAAAGGAATTATGCCTAAAATATTTATAGAATTAAATCTAGGAAGGAAATACTCAAATTCTCATTTGAATTTGAATACTTGAGAAAATTTGCCCAAATAATTTGTGCAGTAGTTCTACCGAATAGGGGACAACAATATGATCTATTTGCAAAAAGAATCAATTAAAAAGGATTTATAGAATTTGAACTATATTAAAAAAACTCAAACTCACATATTTAAATTTGAATGTTTTCAACTAGTTCAAAAGGCAAATTTTATTTCGGAATTGGGTTCTACACAATTTTAGGAGTTTAGGGACATATTATTTGCAATTTTTGGATCAACAGATCAAAAGATATGAATTTTTGAAGGTTAGACTATTTCTGAAATTTTGAAAACGAAATTGAACCGGGGGCTTATCCAGAGACGCACACGTGCGGGCTTCTGATTGGTTGGTACTGCTTCGCACGGATTAACGATGTGGGCTGTTAGATCTAATGAGATCTGGACGGATCTAATTCACCCATACCCCTTCACTTAAGTGAAGTGTTTCGGTGCGTTAGATCTAGATCCGACGGTCAAGATTAGAAGGGGGAGGGAACTCACCGGGGAGGAGCTAGGGTTCCATCGAGGGTTGCCGGCAAGGCGTGCAGATGGTGGACGGTAGCGACATTCTGGTGGCTTCTGGGGGAAAGCGAGTCCACGACGGTGTGCAGGAGAACACGGCGAGCTTGGGAGTTTGGGCGGCGTCGAGGATCGCTTCCAGGCGTTGGAGGAAGGCGCGGCTGGAGCGGGTGCTGGGCGTCGGCGACTTCCGATGAAGGCAACAATGTCGATTTGCTGCAGAACCGAGCAGGTAAATAGATCAGGAGAAATTCCAGAGAGAGGAGAAGAGTCAGAGGTAGAGAGGAGGGCTCGGGGTATCACGGTTGTGCCGGAATCGGTGATGCAAGGCGGCGGCGTCCGCAGGTGTTCGTTGAGCAATTCGTCAGATTGGAGTGATCTTTCGCGAGAGAAAATAAATGAGGCGAGGAAGGGGGTCTCTGGCTATTTATAGCCGGCCTTGCCTTGCGGAGGGGGCTAGGGTTGCGCGAGGGGGAAGAGATCGACGGCCAGGGAGGAGTCGGTGGGGGGCAGGGCACTGGCTGGAGGAAGAGGGCGCCCCTGATAGGCGTGCCCCAGGCGTCAGTGGCGGAGAAGGTTACCGATTCGGGATCCGGCGATACTGGGTCATGGGCTCCTTCTCGGGCTGGGCCGAATTGGTCCCCTGCGGCCTTTTCTTCCTTTCCTATTTCTTTTCCCCTTTTTCTTTTTCTGATTTCTTTTTTTTATTCATAACTCTTGCATATTTCACTCAAATCAATTCAATCAAGTTTCTAAATTCTTCAAATCTTCAACACAATGTTTTAAGCCAGTAATAAAACTAGTTTTCAAAATAAATGATGTTTTTCAAAAAAAAAATATGTGCATAGCATAAAGATTTTGCTTGCATAAAATAACATTAGGGTTTGGAAAAGTAATTCTTTTGAAAATAATATTTTGTAGAATGATAATTGAAAATCACTCTTCATCATAGTTTTGAAAGAAACAAACTTTTAATAAACCTAGCACATTTATGATTCATGCCTTTGCAAGCAAGCTTGCATAAGTTTGAATAAAGGAAAATAATATTTGATACTTGGTTTTCTCAAAGAAGTTCTTCAAGGATTACTAGAAAGTTTGAAATAGTTTTCTAGTAAAGCTTTTAAATAAACTCAAAAAGTTTTAAATCCCTATGAAAATTCAATCAATACTAGCAAAACAAAAGCAAAAAAATTTACCCCAAAATTTGATAAAATCTTGGGATGTTACATCCATACTAAGCAAGTTTTTTTGAGAGAGATTGGCACATTTGTGATCTTTTATAAAGCTTGGCACTCCTTCCCACTTTTCCTTTCACAAACCATGGCTAACCGATTCCATCGGATGCCCACCAACTTTCACATACCATGGAGGAGTGCCTTTTTTCTTTTCTTTTTTCCCTTTTTTTTCTTTTTTGAAATAATACAATATGGAAGATAGCAAATCCGACCACTACGTCCCCATGAGCTAAAAACAGTGTCACAAAATGAGAAGTATTTTGAAGATTTTTTTTGAAAGGTAGCACATGAAAATTTACTTGGAATGGCTTGAAAATACCATGCATAGGAATTTATACTGGACTGTTTGGAATAAACTTGGTTTTTGGTAGTTGGATGCACAAGAAGTATACCCTCTCAGTACAGATGAAGGCTAGCAAAAGACTGGGAGCGACCAACTAAGAGAGCAATAACGGCCATAATCATGCATAGCGACAAAACATTATTAACCAAAGCATAAAGTGATATCAAGGCCATAATCATGCATAGCGACAAAACATTATTAACAGAGCAATAACACCAATCAACCTTTTTGAAACAACTCTTAAAGATGAAAACCAACATATACCAGAGGTCTAAACACACCTTGATACAAAGAAATAACAAGTTCTGAACAAAAATCAAGGCAAAAAACGAAAGCTAAACGCAGTACTAGAAAAAGAGAACACTCGTTTAACAAAAAGAGTGCAAACTAGAGTGTTCTTGGCAATGAAAAACTGAGTGCATCTTCTCCAAAAGAAACATGTTGGGGCCCAACCATTTATTGCAGCACACAAAACAAAAGAAGACTGAAAGCAAAAACAAAGACGCTCCAAGAAAAACGCATAGAATACGGAGCAATAAAAATATAGTGCCTTAAAAGATGACCTGATTTTTGTCGATGAAGAAGGGGTGCCTCGGGGCATCCCCAAGCTTTGACGCTTGTACCTCTTGGATATTTCTTGGGGTGACATGGGCATCCCCAAGCTTGAGCTTTTGTCCATTCTTAATCTCATCTCATTGATATGTCCAAAACGTATCTACTTTCCCGAACACTTTTGTTGCTGTTTCTCCTCTAATTTGTGTGTTTTGAATACAACTAACACGGACTAACGTTGTTTTCAGCAGAATTGCCCTGGTGTCTTGTTTTTGCGCAGGAATCCAACTTTCAGGAAAAATCCCGGAAAATACTGCAAAAATCATATTTTACCAGAAGACCCACGGAGCCAGAATACGAGACGGAGAGGGGCTGGGAGGCGACCACACCACTTGGTGGCGCAGCCCAAGCCTGGCCATGCCAGGGTGTGGTGAGGCCACCCCGGCCATCCCCTTGAGCCCTCCTTCCTCCTACAAATACCCTTCGACCTGAAACTATCGGGGGTTCGGCGTTTTTCCCAGATAGAGTTCCGATGCACTGCCACCATCAGAAACCGCGATTCGAAACCAGAAACTCTGTTCTGGCACCCTGCCAGGATGGGGATTCGAAGGAGATCTTCTTCATCATCATCACTGACGTCTCTCCATCAGAGATCCATGACTCCCCCATCCATGTGTGAGTAATTCCCGCTGTAGGCGAAGGGGATGGTAGGGATTGGATGAGATCATTCATGTAATTTGCTATGAGATTGTTAGGGCATGGTGCCTAGTATCTACTGTTAGTGCTTATGACATTGTTGCAACTTGTTGTGCTTAATGCTTCTCCCTTTGGGCCCGAGTGCCATGATCTCAGATCTGAACTTATTATTGTCTTATGATGATAGTTTTTGTTTATGGTCTTACCTGCAAGTTGTATACACATATCGTTGTCCAGAACCCGAGGTCCCAAAGTGACAGCAATTGGGATAACCGGAGGGGATGGCTGTGATGTGAGGATCACATGTGTTCACTGAGTGTTAATGCTTTGCTCTGGTACTCTATTAAAAGGAGTACTTTAATTACCAGTAGATTCCCTTGAGGCCCTGCTGCAAATAGGCTAGTAGTGCAGAAGATGTCATGCAAGTTTCTCATTGCGAGCACGTACGACTATATACGGAACACATGCCTATGGTTGTTTAGTACTAGGATGCTTTATCATTATTTATCTGCAATTGCCCATGTCATTGATTATTACATGAATTATCTTATCCATGCAACGCCCGTTCATCCATCCCTATGCCTACAGTATTTAATCCTACTGTTTACTATTGCTACTGTTACCGTCTTTACTTTATTATTGTTGCTACTATTTTACTACTGTCACCACTATAAAACTGTTGCTACTGATAAACCTCTGCGAGCAAGTCTGTTTCCAGGTGCAGCTGAATTGACAACTCATCTGTTAAGGCTTATAAATATCCTTTGGCTCCCCTTGTGTCGAATCAATAAATTTGGGTTTTACTTCCCTCGAAGACTGTTGTGATCCCCTATACTTGTGGGTCATCAAGACTATTTTCTGTCGCCGTTGCCAGTGACCATAGCTTTATTTGTAAGTTCACTTGGAATTCATATTGTTCGCTGCAATCCATTCATCATGGGTAAACCTCGTGATGGAAAAGTTCCTATATTGCCATCCACTACAAGGAGAGGTACGACTCTGAACACCTCTGTTGCTCTTGATTCACCATCTGTTATGAGTAAGTTGCTTACACCACCGCATGCATATGCTACTACTTCTGCTGAGTTTGAAAATGCTTCTGATAATTTTAATGATGCTTCTATTGTGCTTGATAAGAGTGATTCATTAGGTTCCTTTTTAGAAGCTACAATTGCTAGGACTAAGCAAATGGGGAACGCTACTGTTACACCTGTTAGTTCACCTGAGTCTACGGAACACCCTAGTGATGATCTTGATGATGCTTATATTGAGCTAGATGATACTTTTATTGATGAATTTCATGCTCCTAGTGATGCTGGTGCTATTAGAGATCTTCTTGCAAGACGTGATGTTAGATACAAGTTATCTCCTGATGCTAAGTTTGCTGCTTCTCCCATAAATATTAGTGATAAGGATTATGATTTCTCTTTGGATTTATCTTACATATCTATTGTTAAGAAAGAACCTTTTTGTGGTACTGAAAATAAGAGTGCTATGGAGCACATGAATGAGCTTTCTTCTTTGAGTAATTTGTTTTCTGATGATACTAAGCTGCGTACTTACTTTGTTGCTAAGATTTTTCCTTTTTCATTGAAAGGCGCAGCTAAAGCTTGGTTTAATAATTTGTCTCCTGGATCTATTGATAGTCCTATTGCTTTGGTTAATGCTTTCTTTCAGAAATATTTTCTATCTAGTGCTCAACATGCTGCTTTGCAGAAAATCTTTGACTTTGAGCTGGTAAAAGGAGAAAAACTGTCAGAATCATGGGGAAGGTTTTGCTCTTTAATTAGAGTACTGCCTGGAGAGCCATTGCCTAAGAATGAACTCCTTGATATATTTTATAATGGACTAACTGTTGAATCTAAGACATACTTGGATAGTTGTGCTGGTGGTGTTTTTAGGAAAAGGACTCCTGCTGAAGCTGAAGAATTAATGGCTAAAATAAGCCGGAATTATGATGACTGGACTATGGCTGAGCCAACACCAGCGCCAACACCAGCGCCAACACCAAAGAAGAGAGGAATGATTGAATTAAATAATGAAGTGATGAGAGAAGCCAAGAAATCTCTTAAGGAGAAGGGTATTAAATCCGAAGACGTGAAGAATTTACCACCTATAGAAGAATTATGTAAGCCAATCCCTCGCTCATCCACTATTGAGGTACACTCTCTCTAATGTTTTGATAATAGAGATATTCCTTACTCTAAACCTCCTGATCAATGCTTAGATGAGTTTGATAATTTCATTGTTAAGCAAGATAATTTTAATAAGAGAGTGCAGAATCATTTGTTGGAAAATTCTAGAGCTATTAACAAGTTGCAGGATATTATGGAGACAACCTCCAATGATGTGAAGATTCTTGTTAAACATTTTCAAATGGTTTAGACTCAAATTGATCAGCTTACCAAGGTGCAAAAAGATTTGTTAGTTAATGCTTCAAGAGAAAAACAAGCATGTGAAATACGCACTAGAGGTGGTGCTACTACTCAGGATCCCTTATATCCTGAAGGACATCCTAAGAGGATCGAGCAAGATTCCCAACGTACTGCAGGTGATGATATTCCTTCCAAGAAGAAGAAGAAGAAGCATAAAACGGTTGCAGAATCTTCCAAAACAGGTAAAAATCCTAATAGTGTTTCTATTTCTGATGCTGAAACCAAAAGTGGTAATGCTTCTGATAAAGAAGAAGTTGAAGAGGAACCAGAAAATCTTGCTAAGAATGCAAAGTACACTAAGGAAGACTTCATTGCCAACAAGCATGGTAATGAGAGAGAACCTTGGGTGCAGAAACGAATGCCTTTTCCTGGTAAGAAACACAAATCCAAGGAAGAAGAACACTACAACAGGTTTTGTGAATGGATGAAACATTTATTTTTGCAAATTCCTTTGACTGATGCTATTAAAATGCCTCCTTATTCAAAGTATATGAAAGATATTGTTACTAACAAAAGGAAGATTCCTAGTGAGGAAATTTCCACTTTACTTGCTAATTATTCTTTTGATGGTAAAGTTCTGGAGAAGCTTGGAGATCCAGGTATACCGACTATTCCTTGCTCTATTAAAAATAATTATGTTAGAATTGCTTTGTGTGATTTGGGAGCCGAAGTTAGTGTAATGCCTTTTTCTCTCTATAAGAGACTTGATCTAGAAAAATTGATATCGACTGATATATCTTTGCAAATGGCTGATAAGTCTACTACTATTCCTATTAGTATATGTGAGAATGTTCCTGTTCAAGTTGCTAATAATTGTTTGATATTAACTGACTTTGTTGTGTTGGAAATGCCTGAAGATGATAATATGTCTATTATTCTTGGGATACCTTTTCTAAACACTTTAGGTGCTGTTATTGATTGCAACCAAGGGAAAGTCACTTTTAATGTTAATGATAAAGAGCACATGGTTTATTTTCCCAAGAAGATTGATAGAAAATATGCTCTAAACTCAATCAAGAATGTTGAGACCATCAAAGTTGGTCAAATTTATTGTTCAGAGCCAAAGCCCAAGGAAGAATATCAAATTGTTATGGTTGGGACTATGCCTATCAAGGTCGAGGTAACTTAATCATTTAGTGAAATGCAAGGTTTTGCTTCACAGAAAAGTGGTTTGGTAACGAGACTTGATCAACCTTGTTAACAAAGCAGTTTTTGAATGAACGGAACTATGTTTTCACGACATTTAGTTTTCTTTATTCATGCTTCCACCTTGTTCACTTTTGTTTCCGCTATTTAGTTTCATATTAGAGTATCTTAGAGCTGTTGTAGCATTGGTTTGAATTCACCTTCTATCGTTCCATCTTCGTTTTCCCGAGTTTTGAATCTCTTGTCAATTTCTGAAAAATCCTCGAAAATAAAGTTTCTCGAAAAATTCTGGAAAATTCTTTTAAAATTTTTATGTCAAAAATGGGGCAGAGAGGCACCTGGCACACCTCAGGGGGACCCACCATGCCACCACACCACATGGTGGCGCGGCCCAGGCTTGGCCGCGCCGTGGCATGGTGAGGGGACCCCCTAGCCCTCCACTTACCTCTCCACCTCCACTTCACTCTCTCTCCCGAAATATCTCCACACCACAGCTCAAACCCGTGTTCTTGATGTTCTTCCTTATGATTTTTCGATCTCCTTGCTCAGCCCATCTTTGCTGCTGAGATTTGGAGCATTTGTCTCCGGTATGTGACTCCTTCGATTGTCCAAGTAGAATTTTGTTTAGTGGAGTATTTCTTGAGTATTTTAGCACTATAGGTGATAGGTTAAATGAGTTTGCATGCTTGTTCTATTGCTTAGAAATGTTATTTTGATGCATGTTAACCCTCTTGCAACTCCCTATAGTAGTTCCCTACATTTGTTTGTCTCAAAATCACTTTTTATGAGGTTTGCTTAAAAATTTCAGAGATGGAGGAGAATGCATACCAACTCTTTCAACATGAACTAGAGGTGCATGAGGTAATGAGAGTTCACCGTGAAGAGGGAGTCTTTCCCTCAATCTATCCATGCTCAGAGTTCATGAATGCTGCTGGGATCCTGCAGGACTTCCAAACTCTAATCTCTAATGCAGGACTGGAACATTTTATTGATGGTGAACCTCACCAATATGCTAAACTAACAATGTCTGTGGTGCAGGATTTTAGATTCAGTTGGTCCTCATCTAACCCCATGGTTCATTATAAAATTTACAATAAATCTGTGGACTTGCCTTTTGATGTTTTTTGTGCAGCTATTAAAATACCACAGTGGGGATCGCGCGAAAAGATGAGGGAGCGGCCCAGGCCATTGATGGACTTATATGAGGAGATTTGTCTAGGAAGAAGCTTCTCAGGAGAGAGTGGTAAAATTCGGAATATTCATTTTCCATCTATTCGATATTTTGCCTACTTTATTACCAAGTGTGTTCTTGCTAGGAAGACTGCAAGCAAGTTATCCTCTTGTGATCTAGCTTTAATTTCTGCTGCTTTGAGACGTGATAGGACTTATAATTTAGGTGCTTTGATAGCTTTCCGTCTTGCTGCTAACCGTGAGAAAGGGGGAGTTTGTGGAGGTCTTATTGCTTCTCGATTATTGGCCTTGCATGGTATAGTGCCTCATGTTTTATACCTTCAATTCCCCATAGAGAGGCTTGATTTTAATTCTATGTTACATCATAACTTTGTTTCTTCTCATGCTTGTTTGGACAACTTGTTGTTTGAGATAACCCTTTTCAAGGAATCAGCCTGGAAAGTAGTTAAGACTGATCGATCAGTCCGTTTGCCTGCACCTCTTTTGTTTAACCTTGATCGCAGGAATGGATGGTCACTCACGAAGGATGAGCTTGACGCATACATAGAGGAGCACCCTCAGCACGTGCACGAGGATGGGGAGGCGACCGAAGACTCAGACCAGCCCTCCAACACTTGGGAGTTTCCGTACCAGCAGTCCTATTATGATTATGCACCATCTGCTTCATCTTCACGAGAGCTAGGCTACGACCATGCCAATGATGACCCACCAGCTTGGGGCGATTACTGGAGTTGGGATTGATCTCCACTTAGGCCAATAGCCTAAGCTTGGGGGAGGTACGCCGATGATTCACTCATATATATATCATATTTTGTCGGTACTTTGTATATCCATGTTTCGCTTTATTTATTTTCTTTGTTGTTCTTGTTCTTATTTCCACTTTCCAAAACACAAAAAGACCAAAAATATTTTTGTTGTTTCTCTTTGTTTGCCTTTTTAGTTCTCTAGCTTTGTTTTGCGTTGTTTCTTATTTTTAGTTTGGTTTTTGAAAAATCCTAAAATATTTTGCTTTGTTTGCTGTTTCCTTCTGTTCTTGTTTCAAAATTCAAAAACCCAAAAATATTTGTTGTTCTTTTCCGGTTTTGTAAAGTTTGTTGCAGAGTTCAGTCTCCCGTGACTCCTTTGGAGCTTGGTATTCACTTCATATTATTCAAGCCACACAAGTGAAAGGCAATAATGACAATATATGACAATTCGAGATGTGGTAAGAGGCTGGTATGAACTCTATTTGTTTTCATTTTGGTACATTTACTCATCTATGTGGACGAGCTTAGCCTGTTCATGTAAGGTATATGTTATCTAATGAATGCTTTGTAGTTCTTGCTCTCATATGATTAGTTCCAATCTACTAATAGTTTGTAGCATGTCATGTAGATGTTTGCTTGCATTGTTTTATTCATAAAACGATATGACTTTGTGGTATCCTCCTCTGAAAAGTTTTATTTGAATCGACTTGGCACATGCTCAAGCATGCATATGACTGAACAAAAAGTCAATTAAGCATCGATGATTTACTTTGCCTCAGAGCTCTTGTATCGTTTTTATGACAAAATTTAATTTTGTTTTGTCGCAAGCATGATTATGACAGTTATTGCTCTCTCGATTGTCGCTTCCCAGTCTTTTGCTAGCCTTCACTTGTACTGAGAGGGAATACTTCTCGTGCATCCAACTCCTAAAAACCAAGTAACCCCAAAGAGTCCACTATAAATTCCTATGCATGGTATTTCAAAGCCATTCCAAGTAAATTTTCATGTGCTACCTTTCAAAACTTTCAAATACTTCTCATTTTGTGCCACTGTTTTTAGCTCATGAGGATGTAGTGGTCAGAATTGCTATCTTCCATATTAAATTAAGTACCCCTCGACTTGCATGCTTCATCTGCTCGTCATTAATTTTGCAAGGGAGCTGGTTGATATGTCTCAAACGTATCTATAATTTTTGATGCTCCATGCTTGTTTTTACACCATTTGCCTATTGTTTCGTTACACTTAGTGGCATTTTTATGCATTTTCTAGAACTAACCTATTAACAAGTGCCACAGTGCCAGTTTCCTGTTTTCTGCTGTTTTTGTGTTTCAGAAGTGATACACAGGAAATATTCTCGGAATTGGACAAAACAAGTTCCTGAAGTCTTATTTTACCCGGAAGCTTCCAGAGATCCGAAGGAGAGTAGGAGGCGAGGGACCAGGGGCCCACACACACAGGTGGCGCGGCCAGCCCCTGGCCCGCGCCACCCCCGTGTGTGGCCGCCTGGCCCCTCCTCTGACATCGCCCCTTCGCCTATAAAGACCTCCCGACGAGAAAAACCTAAGTACCCGATCAGTTTTTTAGAACACATCGCGATCCGCCGCCGCCGTCGACCCGAAGATCGGGAGGGTCCAGAAGCTCTTCCCGGCACCCTGCCGGAGAGGGGAATCACCACCGGAGGTCTTCTTCATCGCCATGCTTGCCTCCGGAGCGATGAGTGAGTAGTCTACCTTGGACTATGGGTCCATAGCAGTAGCTAGATGGTTGTCTCCTCCACCATGTGCTTCATGTTTAGATCTCATGAGCTGCCATACATGATTGAGATCACCGTTATGTAATTCTACATGTTTGGTTTGTTGGGATCCGATGAATATTGGTGTTTATGATTAAGTTGCTGTACTGAATTATATCTTTTGTTATCTCTATGTTGTTTATGATCTTGCATGCTCTCCGTTGTTAGTAGCTATCTTGGCCGAGTAGTTGCTAGTGACTCCAAGAGGGGGTATTTATGCTCGATAGTGGGTTCATGCCTCTATTTCACCTGGGGGAGTGACAGAAACCTCTAAGGTGGTAGATGTGCTGTTGCTACTAGGGAGAAAACAACACTCATATGCTCAAGGGCATATGCTTTGTTTACATTACACACTTTGCTTAATGCAATTATCTGTTGTTCGCAACTTAATACTTCTAGGGTGTTCGGATTGATATCCCCGGGAGTGGATTATTAGTCATAGATGCAGTTGGATGGCGGTCTATGTATTTTGTTGTAATGCCCAGAGTAAATCTCATAGTGATCTTCTTGACATAGCACGTTATCTTTATTCTATCAATTGCCCAACTGTAATTTGTTTACCCAGCATGTGTTATTTTATCTATGGAGAGACACCACTAGTGAACTGTGGACCCCGGTCCTATTTACATCATATTGCTATCACCTGTTTACTTTTCTCGTACTGTTTACTTTACTCGCATACTTTTACTGTTTTCCACTCGATACACTCATAACCTTTGTTTCAAGCAAACCAGTCAGATTGACAACCTCATCGCAAGTTGGGAACAAAGTATTTGTTTGTGTGTGTGCAGGTTCCACAACACCTTCAGTCGTCATTGTCTCTCCTCTCCTGTTCGATAAACCTTGGTTTCTTAAATTGAGGGAAAACTTGCTGCTACACTCATCATACCTTCCTCTTGGGGTTCCCAACGGGCTGGTTATTCACCACGCACAAGGACAGTCTGCTCCACATCAACAAGGGATCAGCAAGCTTTTTCTGGCGCCGTTGCCGGGGAGGAAGAGAAGACTTCTGCGAGGGGAGTTTTTCGCACACACATCCTTTACTTTGTTATTGTTTTGCTTTACTTTATTTATTTTACCTGCATTGCTTTATATCAAAAACCCAAAAAAATTAGAATCCTTGGTAGTTGTTTTTACTTGTTTACTTTCGTTTTGTTGAAATGGCCAATCCTGAAAACACCAAGTTGTGTGACTTTACTAGCACAAACAATAGTGATTTTATCTGCACTCCTATTAAACCACCTGCTCCTGCTGCAAACTTTTATGAGATTAAGCCTGCTTTGTTGAACCTTGTTATGAAAGAGCAATTTTCTGGTGCTAGTACTGAAGATGCTGTAGCTCATCTCAACAATTTTGTTGAGCTATGTGAGATGCAGAAATATAAGGATGTTGATAGTGATATTATTAAGCTCAAGTTGTTTCCTTTTTCTTTGAGAGGAAAAGCTAAAGATTGGTTGCTGTCTTTGACTAAAAATAGTATTGATTCTTGGGCTAAGTGTAAGGATGCTTTTATTGGTAGATACTATCCTCCTGCTAAGATTATATCCTTGCGTAGCAATATTATGAAGTTTACTCAGTTTGATAATGAACATGTTGCTCAAGCTTGGGAAAGAATGAAATCTATGATAAAGAATTGCCCCACTCATGGACTGACTACTTGGATAATTATCCAAACTTTTTATGCAGGACTGAATTTTTCTTTGAGGAACCTACTTGATTCAGCTGCTGGAGGCACTTTTATGTCCCTTACCTTGGGCGCCGCATCAAAGCTACTGGATAACATGATGGTAAATTATTCCGAATGGCACACCGAGAGAGCTCCACAAGGTAAGAAGGTAAATTCTGTTGAGGAAACCTCTTCCTTGAATGATAAGATTGATACCATTATGGCTATGCTTGCTAATGATAGGACTCATGTTGATCCTAATAATGTTCCTTTGGCCTCTCTGGTTGCTCAAGAAGAGCAAGTTGATGTGAATTTCATTAGAAACAATAATTTTAACAACAATGCTTATAGTAACAATTTTGCTAGTAACAATTATAGGCCGTATCCTTCTACCAATGGTAATGGTTATGGTAACTCTTATGGTAATTCCTACAACAACACTAGGGCCGCGCCCTCCGAGCTTGAGGTAATGCTCAAGGACTTCATCGGTAAGCAAACTGCTTTTAACAAGTCTGTTGAGGGAAAGTTAGGCAAAATTGATATGCTTGCTTCTAAAGTTGATAGCCTTGCTCATGATGTTGAACTTCTGAAATTAAAAGTGTTGCCTAATGATGTGAAAGAGAACAATGTTTTTGCTACCGCTAATGCTATCCAAGTTGGAATTGATGAATATATTAGATTGTTAGCGGAATTGCATGCCAGGTGGGAAAGAGAAGATGAGATGGCTAGAGAGATCAAGGTATGTACTATTACTACCTCTAATGATGTTGCTCCTACTGCTAGCAATCCTCTTACTTTGATTGGTGTAGAGAAAACTCCCGCTCCTTGTGTTAAAAAGCCTAAAACTGCCAAAACTTTTTCTCAAAAGAGTGCTGAAATTTTTCGGAGTGTGGGAGATGATAGCTCTATTTCTTTTAATGATTTTGATGTTGATGGCTGCAATATATCTGAAGTAATTTAGTTCTTGCAAAAGCTTGCTTTGACTCCCAATGCTAGTTCTTTAAATATTGCTTTTACTAAGCATATTACCAATGCTCTCATAAAGATTAGGGATGAAAAGTTGAAGCAAAAAGCTTCTGTTCCCAAAAAGTTAGATGATGGTTGGGAACCCATCATTGATATGCATGTTAATGGTTATGATTGCCATGCTTTATGTGATCTAGGTGCTAGTATTTCTATCATGCCTAGAAAGATTTATGACATGCTTGATTTACCACCGCTTGAAAAATGTTATTTTGATGTTCCTATTGCTGATGTTGCTAAGAAGAAACCTTTGGGAAGGATTAATGATGTTCTTATTGTGGTTAACAATAACCTTGTTCCCGTTGATTTTCTTGTTATGGACGTTGAATGCCATGCATCATGTCCTATTATTTTGGGAAGACCCTTTCTTCGAACTGTAGGTGCTATCATTGATATGAGGGAAGGCACTATCAAATATCAATTCCCACTTAAGAAAGGTATGGAACACTTCCCTAGGAAAAGAAAGAAATTGCTTTTTGACTCTATTCTTAGAGCAAATTATGAGCTTGATGCTTCATCATCTGATATTACTTGATTCGCAATTTTCTGCGCCTAGCTCAAAGGCGTTAAAGAAAAGCACTCTTGGGAGATAACCCAATGTTTTCTTTTCAGTACTTTTTCTTTTATTTGAGTCTTGGAAGTCATTACTACTGTAATGACCGCTCCTTATCTTGTTTATTTCGTTTTTGTGCCAAGAGAAGCCTCTAATTTGAGTGAGGTAAAGATTTGGGGATGTTGCTGTCCTGAAACTGTTTTCGGTGCTACACCGTAAAAATTCGTGAAAATTCTCTGTTTATCTTTTGGACCTGCGATTTCTTGTGCATATGCCCCAGGTTATATCCAAACTTTTCTTAGTTTAACACTTTTTGATTTGAGCAACAGAAAATCCCTAAAAAATTCGACCTTTGTCAGCTGTTCAGTTTTGACAGATTTCTGCCAATATTTGTGTTTGCCACTTTATCGCTTTCTTTTGAGTTCTTTTGATCATGGAACTTTTGGGGAAGTTGCTACAGTAGTATTTGCTATATATGTGGTGGTTTTGAGTTGAAACCTGAAGCAAATAGAGGATTCATTATATGTTATGCTTGCACTAATGTTGCTAATAGATTTGTGTCTAGTTTTGTATGAAGGAAGTTTTCAAGTGTAGGGACTGGAGAATGATGAGATGAGTTGAAGAATGGACAAAAGCTCAAACTTGGGGATGCCCATGCATCACCCCAAGAAATATCCAAGAATTACAAGCGTCAAAGCTTGGGGATGCCCCCGAGGCACCACTTCTTCATCGGCAAAAATCAGGTCACCTTTCAAAACACTATATTTTTATTGCTTCATGCACTATGTGTTTTTCTTGGAGCGTCAGTTGTTTTAGTTTTCTTAGTTGGTTTAGTTTGTTTGTTTGCTGCAATAAATGGTTGGACCCCAACAAATTTTCTTTGGAGGAGATGTACTCGTTTTCATTTGCAAAGAACACTCAGTTTTTCACTCTTATCGTTCATCGAGCGTTCTTCTTTTTCTGCTACTGCTTTTGGTTTTCGTTTTCGCCTTGATTTGCGTTAAGATCTTGTCATATCTCTTCATCAAGGTGTATTTTTGCCTCTGATCTTTATTGGTTTTCATCAAAAGAGGTGTCTATAAAAATTTCAAATGGTGTTGGAAAAGAGAAAAAGCTTTGTGCAAAATAGTGGTACAAGAAGGAGCTTGTGTAGACTGCGGTTTAGGCTTTTTCATGTCATGCTTGATGTCTTTTTGATAGTATGCTTAGTGGTTTTGCTATAGCATGACTTGTCTCAAATAACTGAGATTGCTTAATGAGCCTTTGAAAAAAATCATGCGTTGTTTTTATTGTATGGAAGCATTATTTTGGTTTTCTCCTTGATGCTTTATTTGGGTTGTCTTGGCGCATGCTCACACATGTTAGACTCTCACAAAGTCGCCAATAGCCTTCATGATCATTTAGTTTTTGACTTTTGATGCCATCGTATGCTTCTTTTAATGTCGCTTTGTCGCTTTGCATGATTATGGCCATTATTGCTCTCTTAGTTGGTCGCTCCCAGTCTTTTGCTAGCCCTCGCCTTGTACTGAGTATGAGCTCTACTCGTGCATCCAACTCCTAAAAGCCAAAGTTTTCCAAAGTGTCCACCATACATACCTACTAGCAATTTGCTATTCCAAGTAAATTTGACTTGCTTTTATTTTCTCTTCAAATTAAACTCTTACCAGTGTTATGCGAAATTCGGTCAGTAAAGCTCTCACGAACCGGAAGGCACACTTTACTTTTCATGTTCTTAAAAAATTGACATTGTGGTCTCTTATGTTGAGTTGTTATGCTTGTAAGTTGTAAGTTGGATTCTAGCCCATCCATGCTGTCAGGGGGCAAGCTTTCAACATTGCACTTCTTATTTGAGTTGATATCGTGATCTTTTGTTTATGGATGCCCGCGGTGTGAAATGAATTGGGAATCTTGTGGGGATCATGGAGTTTGTATATGTGTTAGGGAAACGCCGGGCCGCCAATCTAAGCCATGCATAATTCATGGTGGAAATTTGCAGCATACCCATGGTGAACATTCGACGACGCATCTCACAATAAAAAGCTAAACAAAAGGCAAATAAAAGAGATGTCGAGGTGTTCATTGTCTGCTTGTCCTGTCATTTTGGTGTGGGCTTGTTCCATGTCATCGGGCACGGAGGTACCCCATTGGCGGTTCTCAATGATATGCATATGCTTACAATGACAAGAACCTTGCTTGGGACTCTAAGTAAAGTAGCATGAGGTTTGGGTACTCGTATTCACGGGGCACGAGGTTTTCAACTTATGATTTGTCAAGCATATGCATCATAATTGTTCTCGCATTAACTTTAACCATTCAAGATGCTTATGATGGGGGCAATGAGAGCTCAAAGCCGGTAAGTACCATAATTTTTGAAGGTTATAAAACTTGCAATCACTGCTTCCCTCTGCGAAGGGCCTTTCTTTTACTTTTATGTTCAGTCACAACCTTCTTTCTTTATGCACCATTAAGAGAGCATAGTTGTCATTCTTAGTGTGATATGCATTGTCCCAAAGTTCATTGATTGATTCATATTGTTGGTTTCACTTGTTCTTAAATTATTTGTATCTAGTCGCCCTCTTAAACTTGAAGGTGTCCTATGCATTTATGTTTTGCTCTCTTTGAAGGACAAGCTGAAAACCTTTTGTATGTTTTTCCTTATGATTTGAACACACGTTTGACTTTCATTGTTTCATTTTCATGATCTTTTGTTTATGTTCATTCGCATGTTTACAACATGGTTGCTAAGTTCTTATTGTCATGATTATATCTTCATGCCCATGTTTTAAGTTCTATTGATCCCAGCTCACCAATATTTACATGTATGATCAAGATTGTGTAGGTGCATGTCACCTCAAAATTTATTCTTTTGTTATCACTTACCTACTCGAGGACGAGCAGGAGTTAAGCTTGGGGATGCTTGATACGTCTCAAACGTATCTATAATTTTTGATGCTCCATGCTTGTTTTTACACCATTTGCCTATTGTTTCGTTACACTTAGTGGCATTTTTATGCAGTTTCCGGAACTAACCTATTAACAAGTGCCACAGTGCCAGTTTCCTGTTTTCTGCTATTTTTGTGTTTCAGAAGTGATACACAGGAAATATTCTCAGAATTGGACGAAACAAGTTCCTGAAGTCTTATTTTACCCGGAAGCTTCCAGAGATCCGAAGGAGAGTAGGAGGCGAGGGACCAGGGGCCCACACACACAGGTGGCGCGGCCAGCCCCTGGCCCGCGCCACCCCCATGTGTGGCCGCCTGGCCCCTCCTCTGACATCGCCCCTTCGCCTGTAAAGACCTCCCGAGGAGAAAAACCTAAGTACCCGATCAGTTTTCCAGAACACATCGCGATCCGCCGCCGCCGTCGACCCGAAGATCGGGAGGGTCCAGAAGCTCTTCCCGGCACCCTGCCGGAGAGGGGAATCGCCACCGGAGGTCTTCTTCATCGCCATGCTTGCCTCCGGAGCGATGAGTGAGTAGTCTACCTTGGACTATGGGTCCATAGCAGTAGCTAGATGGTTGTCTCCTCCACCATGTGCTTCATGTTTAGATCTCATGAGCTGCCATACATGATTGAGATCACCGTTATGTAATTCTACATGTTTGGTTTGTTGGGATCCGATGAATATTGGTGTTTATGATTAAGTTGCTGTACTGAATTATATCTTTTGTTATCTCTATGTTGTTTATGATCTTGCATGCTCTCCGTTGTTAGTAGCTATCTTGGCCGAGTAGTTGCTAGTGACTCCAAGAGGGGGTATTTATGCTCGATAGTGGGTTCATGACTCTATTTCACCTGGGGAGTGACAGAAACCTCTAAGGTGGTAGATGTGCTGTTGCTACTAGGGAGAAAACAACACTCATATGCTCAAGGGCATATGCTTTGTTTACATTACACACTTTGCTTAATGCAATTATCTGTTGTTCGCAACTTAATACTTCTAGGGTGTTCGGATTGATATCCCCGGGAGTGGATTATTAGTCATAGATGCAGTTGGATGGCGGTCTATGTATTTTGTTGTAATGCCCAGAGTAAATCTCATAGTGATCTTCTTGACATATCACATTATCTTTATTCTATCAATTGCCCAACTGTAATTTGTTTACCCAGCATGTGTTATTTTATCTATGGAGAGACACCACTAGTGAACTGTGGACCCCGGTCCTATTTACATCATATTGCTATCACCTATTTACTTTTCTCGTACTGTTTACTTTACTCGCATACTTTTACTGTTTTCCACTCGATACACTCATAACCTTTGTTTCAAGCAAACCGGTGAGATTGACAACCTCATCGCAAGTTGGGAACAAAGTATTTGTTTGTGTGTGTGCAGGTTCCACAACACCTTCAGTCATCATGGTCTCTCCTCTCCTGTTCGATAAACCTTGGTTTCTTAAACTGAGGGAAAACTTGCTGCTACACTCATCATACCTTCCTCTTGGGGTTCCCAACGGGCTGGTTATTCACCACGCACAAGGACAGTCTGCTCCACATCAACAAGGGATCATCACTGGTCAGACCATTGTAATCTAAATCTAAAAAGAAAAAGAAAAAAAGGCACTCCTCCATGGTATGTGAAAGTTAGTGGGCACCCGATGGAATCGGTTAGCCATGGTTTGAGAAAGGAAAAAGTGGGGAGGAGTGCCAAAGCTTTATAAAAGAGCACCAATGTGCCAAATTTTCAAAGAACCCGGAACTGCTCTCACTTGTTTAGTATGGAAGATAGCAAGAACCCATTGCCAGTCATTGACAGGAAACAACCACCTCTCAAAACAAATTTTTATCTCTGTTTTACAAATGAAAAGCTCTAGCACATGTTAAATCACTGCTTCCCTCTGCAAAGGGCCTTTCTTTTACTTTTATGTTGAGTCTTCATATTCTAACTTTAAGCACCTTTTTGAGAGCATGGCTGTTATTCTTAGTGTAATGTGCTTGTCCCAGAACACGGTTAATTGTGGTATAACTTTGATGCCTGTATCTTTGAAATTTTTACTTCTAGTCTTCCCTTGAACTTCAGAGGTGCCTCAGCATTTATGTTTTGCTCCACAAATAAAGGCAAGTGGGATACCACTCTTTCATATCTTATTATGAACATTACAATCTTGTAGCTTCTTATGTTTCATGTTGCTTGTTATTAGTGCATTGGCACTCTTTCATAGCTTGCTTGACTATGAGATAACATTAGTTGCATATTTCTTATTATGAATTGCCTGAGTACTTGATGATATAGTGAGAATATATACATCTTATGAAGCAAATGTGTTCGTGAAAGTTTCTTTTATTGCTCTCAGTTGTTAACTGAATTGCTTGAGGACAAGCAAATAGCTAAGCTTGGGGGGAGTTGATACGTCCAAAACGTATCTACTTTCCCGAACACTTTTGCTATTGTTTCTCCTCTAATTTGTGTGTTTTGAATACAACTAACACGGACTAACGTTGTTTTCAGCAGAATTGCCCTGGTGTCTTGTTTTTGTGCAGGAATCCAACTTTCAGGAAAAATCCCGGAAAATACTGCAAAAATCCTATTTTACCAGAAGACCCACGGAGCCAGAATACAAGATGAAGAGGGGCTGGGAGGCCACCACACCACCTGGTGGCGCGGCCCAAGCCTGGCCACGCCAGGGTGTGGTGAGGCCACCCCACCGGTCTCCTCGAGCCCTCCTTCCGCCTACAAATACCCTTCGACCTAAAACTATCGGGGGTTCGGCGTTTTTCCCAGATAGAGTTCTGATGTGCCGCCACCATCAGAAACCGCGATTCGGAACTAGATACTCTGTTCTGGCACCCTGCCAGGATGGGGATTCGGAGGAGATCTTCATCATCATCACCGACGTCTCTCCATCAACCATCCATGACTCCCCCATCCATGTGTGAGTAATTCCTGCTGTAGGCGAAGGGGATGGTAGGGATTGGATGAGATCATTCATGTAATTTGCTATGATATTGTTAGGGCATGGTGCCTAGTATCTACTGTTAGTGCTTATGACGTTGTTGCAACTTGTTGTGCTTAATGCTTGTCACTTTGGGCCCGAGTGCCGTGATCTCAGATCTGAACTTATTATTGTCTTACGATGATAGTTGTTGTTTATGGTCTTACCTATAAGTTGTATACACATATCGTTGTCCGAAACCTGAGGCCCCAAAGTGACAGCAATTGGGATAACCGGAGGGGATGGCTGTTATGTGAGGATCACATGTGTTCACTGAGTGTTAATGCTTTGCTCCGGTACTCTATTAAAAGGAGTACCTTAATTACCAGTAGATTCCCTTGAGGCCCTCCTGCAAACAGGCTGGTAGGACAGAAGATGTCGTGCAAGTTTCTCATTGCAAGCACGTACAACTATAAATGGAACACATGCCTATGGTTGTTTAGTACTAGGATGCTTTACCATTATTTATCTGCAATTGCCCATGTCATTGATTATTACATGAATTATCTTATCCATGCAATGCCCGTTCATCCATCCCTATGCCTACAGTATTTAATCCTACTGTTTACTATTGCTACTGTTACCATCTTTACTTTATTATTGTTGCTACTATTTTACTACTGTCACCACTATAAAACTGTTGCTACTGATAAACCTCTGCGAGCAAGTCTGTTTCCAGGTGCAGCTGAATTGATAACTCATCTGTTAAGGCTTATAAATATCCTTTGGCTCCCCTTGTGTCGAATCAATAAATTTGGGTTTTACTTCCCTCAAAGACTGTTGTGATCCCCTATACTTGTGGGTCATCACTCATCTCATCATTCTCCTTTCCCTACACTTGAAAACTTCCTTCATACAAAACTTCACACAATTCTTAGTAGCAACATTAGTGTAAGCAAGATAGTAAATCTACCCTTTTGGCTCAGTTTCAACTCAAGCATAACACCCATTAAAGCATAAGCTACTGTAGCAACTCTCTCAAAAGTTCTGTGATCAAAAGAACTAAAGAAGAAAGCGATCAAGAGGCAAACACAAATAGTGGTAGAAATCTGTCAAAACAGAACAGCTGGTAAAGATTGATTTTTTTGAAAATTTTATGTTGCTCAAATCGAAAAGTGCAAAACGAATGAAAGTTAGGCAATAACCTGGGGCATGTGCACAAGAAATCGCAGATCAAAAAGACGTTCTAAGAATTTTCATGAATGTTTACGGTACAGCATAGAAATCTGTTTCAGGACAGCAACTTCCCCAAATCTTACCTTCCACCAATTAGAGGTTCTTCTTGGCACAAAAACAAAATAAAAATGATAAGGAGAGGTCATTACAGTAGTAATAACTTCCAAGACTCAACAAAAAGAAAAAGTACTGAAAATAAAACATTGGGTTATCTCCCAAGAGTGCTTTTCTTTAACGCCTTTGAGCTAGGCGCAGAAAGTGGAAATCAAGTAATTTCAAGTGAAGCATTAAGATCAATGGCAGAAGTCTTTTCAACAAGGAATTGTATTTTGTCCAAATGAGTTTTTGAAGATCCTTTATGAACACTCTTGGGTTCACTACTCTCATCAAAAGGGTTTTCAGGAACAATCCAATCAAAATTCTTTTCCAACGCTTCATGCATTTTGACAAGTTTGAAAGGTATCGGTACTTTGATTTCTTCCTTATTTGTACCAACAACCTCTACACGTGAGACAAGCATATTAAAACGCTCAAAAACTTTCCTAGCTTCTATAACAACATCTCTATATTCTTTATGCAAAGTCTCCAAAATAAAATCTTTCTTTTTGGAGTCTTCGATATCATGAAGCTTAAGAAACATTTGCTGCATAAAAGGATTAAGGCTAACAAACCTAGCCTCCAACATGTGAACTAAATAAGTAGCTGCAACTTCATAACTAGGAGCATGTTCGGCTAAAGATCTATCCTCAACATCTTTATGCTTACTAACATCTTTATGCTTACTAACATGATTAAAGAACTGCTCGATATTATAATGAACTAAAAATAAAAGTAACAAAATACCAACTATAAAAGAAGCTAATTTTTTGTATTTTTTATGAAAAGATGCAAGCAAAAATAAAGTAACGAAAGTAAGCAAAATAATAAAAAAATTGGAAGCGAGAGGATCCCCTTGCAGAAATCCTCTTTCTCCCCGACAATGGCGCCAGAAAAATGCTTGATGGTGCGTTGTAGGCACCCAGTTGAGAACCCCAAGAGGAAGGTATGATGAGCAAAGCATCAAGTTTCCCTCAGTTATAAAACCAAGGTTTATCGAACTAGTAGGAGAAAGAACCAACTTCCAAAGGTTGATGCTCGCTGGCTTGGCGACAACTCCAGACAATTTATATATGGCGCCTTATCTTGGGCGTAGCTTTGTACTAGTAGCAACGTGGAACCTGCATACAACACAACCAAAGTACTTTGCCCCAACTAGCAGTGAGATTGTCAATATCACCGGTTTGCTATAAACAATGGATTAAATATATCATGTGGTAAAACATATTTGTTTGTGAGAAAGTAAATAATGCGTTTAAAAGTAAACGGTAATATGAATGTAAAAGAATGGACCGGGGTCCACAGTTCACTAGAGGTGTCTCTCCATAAAGATAAATAACATGCTGGGTGAACAAATTACAGTTGGGCAATTGACAGAATAAAGAATGCAAGCAAATGCATGTACATGTCATGAGGATCACTATGAGATTCACTTGGGCATTACAACATAATATATAGACCGTAATCCAACTACATTTATGACTGATAATCCACCCGCCGGATATCATCCGAACAACCGTTGGGTATTACGTTGCAAGCAACAGATTATCGCCTTAAGCAAAGTGTGTAATATAAACAATACAAATGTCTTTGAACACAAGATTGTTGTTTTCTTCCTAGTAGCAATAGCACATCTACAACTTTAGAGGTTGTTGTCACTCCCCCAAGTTACCAGAGGGATGAACCCACTATCGAGCATAAATACTCCCTCTTGGAGTCACTACCATCTACTCGGCCAAGATATCTACTAGCAATGGAGAGCATGCAAGATCATAAACAACATAGAGATGATAAATCAATAAATCAACTTGATATAGTACTCAATATTCATCGGATCCCAACAAACATAACATGTAGAATTACATAACGATGATCTTGATCATGATAGGCAACTCACAAGATCTAAACATGAAGCACATGGAGGAGAAGACATCCATCTAGCTACTGCTATGGACCCGTAGTCCAAGGTAGACTACTCACACATCACTCCGGAGGCAGGCATGGTGATGAAGAAGGCCTCCGGTGGTGATTCCCCTCTCCGGCAGGGTGCCGTGAAGAGCTTCTAGACCCTCCCGATCTCGCGTCGATGACAGCGGCGGCTTACAGTATGTTTTCTGGAAAAGAGTTTGGGCCTAGGGTTTTCTCGTCGAGGAGAATATATAGGCGGAAGGGCAATGTCAGGGGGTGGACCAGGGGTCCACACCACCTGGTGGCACGGCCAGGGGGTGGCCCGCACCACCCTATGGTGCGGCTGCCCTCTGGCCCCCCTCCGTCTCTGCTTTGGACTCCGTCTCGTGTCGAGAAAAATAGGAACTTCAGCTTTTGTTTCGTCCAATTCCAAGAATATTTCCTGTGTAACTTTTCTGAAACACAACAATAGCAGAAAACAGGGAACTGGCACTGTGGCATCTCGTTAATAGGTTAGTTCCGGAAAATGCATAAAAACACCACAAAGTGTAACAAAACACAAAGCAAATGGTGCATAAACAAGCATGGAGCATCAAAAATTATAGATACGTTTGAGACGTATCACTGAGCTTCAGCTTCACATTCCTTGATAATATCCGTAGCTTTCTGAGCAGCAAGGGAGAGGCTTCCCCCAGCATATCATCTTCTTCATCAAGATTCTCATCCCTAGTATAACCATGTCCATAGTCTTCAGACTAGTTAAGGTTCTCTTTTACAATTTTGTCAACTTCAGATTTCAGCTCCTGCCTAGTCTACATGTTGAACTATAGTTGACTAGCAAGAATTCTCTCCACCATCTTCAGAATCTGTTGTTCCATCCTCTTGTTTGTCTCCTCTAGAATGTATCTGTCCAGTTCCTCTTTGGTAAAGAAAATCCCTCATTTGGCAGTTTCAGCTTTCCCATAATTTTCCACCCTTGCCCTCTTACTCGGACTATCTTCTGCATTCCTCATCACTTAGCTATCAGGTATGCCAAGGATAAGCACACCATCCTCATCTAGCAGTCCACCCTGTTCAACAACTGTCTCCACATCATAGAAAGCATCATAAATATAAGGATCATTTGTGATTTCAGTGGAAGGAGGAATGAGGCTAGGGTCCCTAACCCCTACTCTCACTCTGGCAAGCTTGAACTTGATCATGGCAGGAGTATCAATCTTCTGGACCACACCCAGAGGAGAAGCTGCTTCACATATTCCTTTATAATGCACCAGATCATTAGGAATCCCATTGATTTTCACCCAAACTGAGAACAACTTTGCTTTTGCTAGAGAAGCTGCACCCCACTTGTTGACTGACACAGACAAGCCAGTCCCTTTCAGAGTGAACTCCTCCAAGCCAAGCACCCTTTCTAGCATCTCAAGATTAGGAAATTTGACAACAAATTTGTTGTTATCTGATGACCCACAAGTATAGGGGATCGCAACAGTCTTCGAGGGAAGTAAAACCCAAATTTATTGATTCGACACAAGGGGAGCCAAAGAATATTTATAAGCCTTAATAGATGAGTTGTCAATTCAGCTGCACCTAGAAACAGACTTGCTCGTAGCAGTATCAGTAGCAATAATTTTATAGTAGTGGCAGTAGTAAAATAGTAGCAGTAATAATAAAATAAAGACAATAGCGGTATCAATAGTAAACAGTAGGATTTAATACTGTAGGCATAGGGATGGATGAACAGGCGTTGCATAGATAAGATAAATCATGTAATAATCAAGACATGGGCAATTGCAGATAAATAAAGATAAAGCATCCTAGTACTAAGTAACCATAGGCATGTGTTCCGTATATAGTCGTACGTGCTCGCAATGAGAAATTTGCACAACATCTTCTGTCCTACCAGCCCATTTGTAGCGGGGCCTCAAGGGAAACTACTGGTAATTAAGGTACTCCTTTTAATAGAGTACTAGAGCAAAGAATTAACACTCCGTGAACACATGTGGTCCTCACATCACAGCCATCCCCTCCGGTTATCCCAATTATTGTCACTTTGGGGCCTCGGGTTCCGGACAACGATATGTGTATACAACTTGCAGGTAAGATCACAAACAACAATTATCATCATGAAACAATAACATGTTCAGATCTGACATCATGGCACTCGGGCCCAAAGTGACAAGCATTAAGCACAACAAGTTGCAACAATGTCATAAGCACTAACCATGGATACTAGGCACCATGCCCTAACAATCTCATAGCAATTACATGAATGATCTCATCCAATCCCTACCATCCCCTTCGGCCTACAATGGGAATTACTCACACATGGATGGGGAAATCATGGATGGTTGATGGAGAGACATCGGTGATGATGATGGCAATGATCTCCTCCAAATCCCCGTCCCGGCAGGTGATATGTCTCAAACGTATCTATAATTTGTGATGCTCCATGCTTGTTTTTACACCATTTGCTTAGTGTTTCTTTACACTTCGTGGCATTTTTATGCATTTTCCGGAACTAACCTATTAACAAGATGCCACGGTGCTAGTTCCCTGTTTTCTGTTGTTTTTGTGTTTCAGAAAAGTTACACAGGAAATATTCTCAGAATTAGACGAAACAAAAGCCAAACATCCAGAAATTTATCGAAGCTTCCAGAGAACCGAAGAGGAGACGGAGAAGGGCCACAGGCCGCTCACACAACAGGGCGGTGCGGCCCAGGCCCTGGCCGCGCCCCCTATGTGTGAGGCCGCCTCGGTCCACTTCTGACGCCGTCCCTTCGCCTATAAAGACCCCCCGACGGGAAAAACCTAAGTACCCGATCAATTTTCCAGAAACACATCGCGATCCGCCGTCGTCGTCGACCCGAGATCGGGAGGGTCTAGAAGCTCTTCCCGGCACCCTGCCGGAGAGGGGAATCGCCACCGGAGGTCTTCTTCATCACCATGTGATACGTCTCAAACGTATCTATAATTTTTGATGCTCCATGCTTGTTTTTACACCATTTGTATATTCTTTCGTTACACTTAGTGGCATTTTTATGCATTTTCCGGAAATAACCTATTAACAAGTGCCACAGTGCCAGTTTCCTGTTTTCTGCTGTTTTTGTGTTTCAGAAGTGATACACAGGAAATATTCTCGGAATTGGACGAAACAAGTTCCTGAAGTCTTATATCACGGGGAAGCTTCCAGACATCCGAAGAGCTGACGGAGGGGGGCCACGTGGGCCACAGACACAGGGGCGGCGCGGCCACCCCCCTGGCCGCGCCAGCCCCGTGTGAGGAGGCCTGGTCCCTCCTCTGACATCGCCCCTTTGCCTATATATACCCCCTGACGAGAAAAACCTAAGGCCCGATCAGTTTTCCAGAACACATCGCGATCCGCCGCCGCCGTCGACCCGAAGATCGGGAGGGTCCAGAAGCTCTTCCCGGCACCCTGCCGGAGAGGGGAATCGCCACCGGAGGTCTTCTTCATCGCCATGCTTGCCTCCGGAGCGATGAGTGAGTAGTCTACCTTGGACTATGGGTCCATAGCAGTAGCTAGTTGGTTGTCTTCTCCACCATGTGCTTCATGTTTAGATCTCATGAGCTGCCCTACATGATTGAGATCACCGTTATGTAATTCTATGATGTTGGTTTGTTGGGATCCGATGAATATTGGTGTTTATGATTAAGTTGATGTACTGAATTATATCTTTTGTTATCTCTATGTTGTTTATGATCTTGCATGCTCTCCGTTGTTAGTAGCTATCTTGGCCGAGTAGTTGCTAGTGACTCCAAGAGGGGGTATTTATGCTCGATAGTGGGTTCATGTCTCTATTTCACCTGGGGGAGTGACAGAAACCTCTAAGGTGGTAGATGTGCTGTTGCTACTAGGGAGAAAACAACATTCATATGCTCAAGGGCATATGCTTTGTTTACATTACACACTTTGCTTAATGCAATTATCTGTTGTTCACAACTTAATACTTCTAGGGTGTTCGGATGATATCCCCGGGAGTGGATTATTAGTCATAGATGCAGTTGGATGGCGGTCTATGTATTTTGTTGTAATGCCCAGAGTAAATCTCATAGTGATCTTCTTGACATATCACGTTATCTTTATTCTATCAATTGCCCAACTGTAATTTGTTTACCCAGCATGTTATTTTATCTATGGAGAGACACCACTAGTGAACTGTGGACCCCGGTCCTATTTTAATCATATTGCAATCACCTGTTTACTTTTCCCGCACTGTTTACTTTACTCGCATACTATATTGTTTTCCACTCGATACGCTCATAATCTTTGTTTCAAGCAAACCGGTGAGATTGACAACCTCATCGCAAGTTGGGAACAAAGTACTTGGTTGTGTGTGTGCAGGTTCCATAACACCTTCAGTCGTCACCGTCTCTCCTCTCCTGTTTGATAAACCTTAGTTTCTTAACTGAGGGAAAACTTGCTGCTACACTCATCATACCTTCCTCTTGGGGTTCCCAACGGGCTGGTCATTCACCACGCACAAGGACTTACTGCTCCCACGTCAACAAACGCCACACCTCTTTTCTGGCGCCATCACACGAGTAGCAGCCTCTTTTCTGGCGCCGTTGCCAGGGAGGAAGAGAAGACTTCTGCGAGGGGAGTTTTTCGCACACACATCCTTTACTTTGTTATTGTTTTGCTTTACTTTATTTATTTTACCTGCATTGCTTTTTATCAAAAACCCAAAAAAATTAGAATCCTTGGTAGCTGTTTTTACTTGTTTACTTTCGTTTTGCTGAAATGGCCAATCCTGAAAACACCAAGTTGTGTGACTTTACTAGCACAAACAATGGTGATTTTATCTGCACTCCTATTGCACCACCTGCTACTGCTGCAAACTTTTATGAGATTAAGCCTGCTTTATTGAACTTTGTTATGAAAGAGCAATTTTCTGGTGCTAGTACTGAAGATGCTGCAGCTCATCTCAACAATTTTGTTGAGCTATGTGAGATGCAAAAATATAAAGATGTTGATAGTGATATTATTAAGCTCAAGTTGTTTCCTTTTTCTTTGAGAGGAAAGGCTAAAGATTGGTTGCTGTCTTTGACTAAGAATAGTATTGATTCATGGGCTAAGTGTAAGGATGCTTTTATTGGTAGATACTATCCTCCTGCTAAGATTATAGCTTTGCGCAGCAATATTATGAAGTTTACTCAGTTTGATAATGAACATGTTGCTCAGGCTTGGGAAAGAATGAAATCTATGATAAAGACTTGCCCCACTCATGGACTGACTACTTGGATGATTATCCAAACTTTTTATGCAGGACTGAATTTTTCTTCAAGGAACCTACTTGATTCAGCTGCTAGAGGCACTTTTATGACCCTTACCTTGGGCGCCGCATCAAAGTTACTCGACAACATGATGGTAAATTATTTTGAATGGTACACCGAGAGAGCTCCACAAGGTAAGAAGGTAAATTCTGTTGAGGAAACCTCTTCCTTGAGTGATAAGATTGATACCATTATGGCTATGCTTGCTAATGATAGGACTCATGTTGATCCTAACAATGTTCCTTTGGCCTCTTTGGTTGCTCAAGAAGAGCAAGTTGATGTGAATTTCATTAGAAACAATAATTTTAACAACAATGCTTATAGAAACAATTTTGCTAGTAACAATTATAGGTCGTATCCTTCTACCAATGGTAATGGTTATGGTAACTCTTATGGTAATTCCTACAACAACACTAGGGCCGCGCCCTCCGAGCTTGAGGTAATGCTCAAAGACTTCATCGGTAAGCAAACTGCTTTTAATAAGTCTGTTGTGGAAAAGTTAGGCAAAATTGATATTCTTGCTTCTAAAGTTGATAGCCTTGCTCATGATGTTGAACTTCTGAAACTAAAAGTGTTTCCTAATGATGTGAAAGTGAGCAATGTTGTTGCTTCCGCTAATGCTATTCAAGTTGGAATTGATGAAAATATTAGATTGTTAGAGGAATTGCATGCCAGGTGGGAAAGAGAAGATGAGATGGCTAGAGAGATCAAGGTATGTACCATTTCTACCTCTAATGATGTTGCTCCTACTGATAACAATCCTCTCACTTTGATTGGTGTAGAGAAAACTCCCACTCCTTGTGTTAAAAAGCCTAAAACTGCCAAAACTTTTTCTCAAAAGAGTGCTGAAATTTTTCAGAGTGTGGGAGATGATAGCTCTATTTATTTTAATGATTTTGATGTTGATGGCTGCAACATATCTGAAGTTATTTTGTTCTTGCAAAAGCTTGCTTTGACTCCTAATGCTAGTTCTTTAAATATTGCTTTTACTAAGCATATTACCAATGCTCTCATAAAAATTAGGGATGAAAAGTTGAAGCAAAAAGCCTATGTTCCCAAGAAGTTAGAAGATGGTTGGGAACCCATCATTGATATGCATGTTAATGGTTATGATTGCCATGCTTTATGTGATCTAGGTGCTAGTATTTCTATCATGCCTAGAAAGATTTATGACATGCTTGATTTACCACCACTTGAAAAGTGTTATTTTGATGTTCCTATTGCTGATGTTGCTAAGAAGAAACCTTTGGGAAGGATTAATGATGTTCTTATTGTGGTTAACAATAACCTTGTTCCTGTTGATTTTCTTGTTATGGACGTTGAATGCCATGCTTCATGTCCTATTATTTTGGGAAGACCCTTTCTTCGAACTGTAGGTGCTATCATTGATATGAGGGAAGGCACTATCAAGTATCAATTCCCACTAAAGAAAGGTATGGAACACTTCCCTAGGAAAAGAAAGAAATTGCTTTTTGACTCTATTCTTAGAGCAAATTATGAGCTTGATGCTTCATCTATTGATATTACTTGGTTCGCAATTTTCTGCGCCTAGCTCAAAGGCGTTAAAGAAAAGCACTCTTGGGAGATAACCCAATGTTTTCTTTTCAGTACTTTTTATTTTATTTGAGTCTTGGAAGTCATTAATACTGTAATAACCGCTCCTTATCTTGTTTATTTCGTTTTTGTGCCAAGAGAAGCCTCTAATTTGAGCGAGGTAAAGATTTGGGGTTATTGCTGTCCTGAAACTGTTTTCGGTGCTGCACCGTAAAAATTCGTATAAATTCTCTGTTTATCTTTTGGACCTGCGATTTCTTGTGCATATGCCCCAGGTTATATCCAAACTTTTCTTAGTTTAACACTTTTTGATTTGAGGAACAGAAAATCCCTCAAAAATTCGTCCTTTGTCAGCTGTTCAGTTTTGACAGATTTCTGCCAATATCTGTTTTTGCCACTTTATCGCTTTCTTTTGAGTTCTTTTTTATCATGGAACTTTTTGGGAAGTTGCTACAGTAGTATATACTTTATATGTGGTGGTTTTGAGTTGAAACCTGAAGCTAAAAGAGGTTGAATATATTTTATGCTTACACTAATGTTGCTAATAGAATTGTGTTTAGTTTTGTATGAAGGAAGTTTTCAAGTGTAGGGATTGGAGAATGATGAGATGAGTTGAAGAATGGACAAAATCTCAAGCTTGGGGATGCCCATGCATCACCCCAAGAAATATCCAAGAAGTACAAGCGTCAAAGCTTGGGGATGCCCCCGAGGCACCCCTTCTTCATCGGCAAAAATCAGGTCACCTTTCAAGACACTATATTTTTATTGCTTCATGCACTATGTGTTTTTCTTGGAGCGTCAGTTGTTTTAGTTTTCTTAGTTTGTTTAGTTTGTTTGTTTTCTGCAATAAATGGTTGGACCCCAACAAATTTCCTTTGGAGGAGATGTACTCGTTTTCATTTGCAAAGAATGCTCTAGTTTTCACTCTTATTCAAAATCGAGCATTCTTCTTTTTCTGCTACTGCTTTTGGTTTTCGTTTTCGCCTTGATTTGTGTTCAGACCTTGTCATATCTTTTCATCAAGGTGTATTTTTGCCTCTGATCTTCATTGGTTTTCATCAAAAGAGGTGTTTATAAAAATTTCAAATGGTGTTGGAAAAGAGAAAAAGCTTTGTGCAAAATAGTGGTACAAGAAGGAGCTTGTGTAGACTGCGGCTTAGGCTTTTTCATGTCATGCTTGATGTCTTTTTGATAGTATGCTTAGTGGTTTTGCTGTAGCATGACTTGTCTCAAATAACTGAGATTGCTTAATGAGCCTTTGAAAAAATCATGCGTTGTTTTTATTGTATGGAAGCATTATTTTGGTTTTCTCCTTGATGCTTTATTTGGGTTGACTTGGCGCATGCTCACACATGTTAGACTCATACAAAGTTGCCATTAGCCTTCATGATCATTTAGTTTTTGACTTTTGATGCCATCTTATGCTTCTTTTAATGTCGCTTTGTCGCTTTGCATGATTATGGCCATTATTGCTCTCTTAGTTGGTCACTCCCAGTCTTTTGCTAGCCCTCGCCTTGTACTGAGTATGAGCTCTACTCGTGCATCCAACTCCTAAAAGCCAAAGTTTTCCATTGTGTCCACCATACATACCTACTAGCAATTTGCTATTCCAAGTAAATTTGACTTGCTTTTATATTCTCTTCAAATTAAACTCTTACCAGTGTTATGCGAAATTCGGTCAGTAAAGCTCTCACAAACCGGAAGGCACACTTTACTTTTTCCTGTTCTAAAAATTTGACATTGTGGTCTTTTATGTTGAGTTGTTATGCTTACAAGTTGTAAGTTGGATTCTAGCCCAGCCATGCTGTCATGGGGCAAGCTTTCAACATTGCACTTCTTATTTGAGTTGATATCGTGATCTTTTGTTTATGGATGCCCGCGGTGTGAAATGAGTTGGGAATCTTGTGAGGATCATGGAGTTTTTATATGTGTTAGGGAAACGCCGGGCCGCCAATCTAAGCCATGCATAATTCGTGGCGGAAATTTGCAGCATACCCATGGTGAACATTCGACGACGCATCTCACAATAAAAAGCTAAACAATATAGTAAATAAAAGAGATGTCGAGGTGTTCATTGTCTGCTTGTCCTGTCATTTTGATGTGGGCTTGTTCCATGTCATCGGGCACGGAGGTACCCCATTGGCTGTTCTCAATGATATGCATATATTTACAATGACAAGAGCCTTGCTTGGGACTCTAAGTAAAGTAGCATGAGGTTTGGGTACTCGTATTCACGGGACACGAGGTCTTCAACTTATGATTTGTCAAGCATATGCATCATAATTGTTCTTGCATTAACTTTAACCATTCAAGATGCTTATGATGGGGGCAATGAGAGCTCAAAGCCGGTAAGTACCATAATTTTTGAAGGTTATAAAACTTGCAATCACTGCTTCCCTCTGCGAAGGGCCCTTTCTTTTACTTTTATGTTGAGTCACCACCTTCTTTCTTTATGCACCATTAAGAGAGCATAGTTGTCATTCTTAGTGTGATATGCATTGTCCCAAAGTTCATTGATTGACTCATGATGATTGGTTTCTCTTGTTCTTAAATTATTTGTATCTAGTCGCCCTCTTAAACTTTGAGGTGTCCTATGCATTTATGTTTTGCTCTCTTTGAAGGACAAGCTGAAAACCACTTGTATGTTTTTCCTTATGATTTGAACACACGTTTGACTTTCATTGTTTCATTATCATGATCTTTTATTTGTGTTCATTTGCATGTTTACAACATGGTTGCTAAGTTCTTATTGTCATGATTATATCTTCATGCCCATGTTTTAAGTTCTAATTGATCCCAGCTCACCAATGCTTACATATATGATCAAGATTGTGTAGGTGCATGTCACCTCAAAAATTATTCTTTTATTATCACTTACCTACTCGAGGACGAGCAGGAGTTAAGCTTGGGGATGCTTGATACGTCTCAAACGTATCTATAATTTTTGATGCTCCATGCTTGTTTTTACACCATTTGTATATTGTTTCATTACACTTAGTGGCATTTTTATGCATTTTCCGGAACTAACCTATTAACAAGTGCCACAGTGCCAGTTTCCTGTTTTCTGCTGTTTTTGTGTTTCAGAAGTGATACACAGGAAATATTCTCGGAATTGGACGAAACAAGTTCCTGAAGTCTTATATCACGGGGAAGCTTCCAGACATCCGAAGAGCTGACGGAGGGGGGCCACGTGGGCCCCAGACACAGGGGCGGCGCGGCCACCCCCCTGGCCGCGCCAGCCCCGTGTGAGGAGGCCTGGTCCCTCCTCTTACATCGCCCCTTCGCCTATATATACCCCCTGACGAGAAAAACCTAAGGCCCGATCAGTTTTCCAGAACACATCGCGATCCGCCACCGCCGTCGACCCGAAGATCGGGAGGGTCCAGAAGCTCTTCCCGGCACCCTGCCGGAGAGGGGAATCGCCACCGGAGGTCTTCTTCATCGCCATGCTTGCCTCCGGAGCGATGAGTGAGTAGTCTACCTTGGACTATGGGTCCATAGCAGTAGCTAGTTGGTTGTCTTCTCCACCATGTGCTTCATGTTTAGATCTCATGAGCTGCCCTACATGATTGAGATCACCGTTATGTAATTCTATGATGTTGGTTTGTTGGGATCCGATGAATATTGGTGTTTATGATTAAGTTGCTGTACTGAATTATATCTTTTGTTATCTCTATGTTGTTTATGATCTTGCATGCTCTCCGTTGTTAGTAGCTATCTTGGCCGAGTAGTTGCTAGTGACTCCAAGAGGGGGTATTTATGCTCGATAGTGGGTTCATGTCTCTATTTCACCTGGGGGAGTGACAGAAACCTCTAAGGTGGTAGATGTGCTGTTGCTACTAGGGAGAAAACAACATTCATATGCTCAAGGGCATATGCTTTGTTTACATTACACACTTTGCTTAATGCAATTATCTGTTGTTCGCAACTTAATACTTCTAGGGTGTTCGGATGATATCCCCGGGAGTGGATTATTAGTCATAGATGCAGTTGGATGGCGGTCTATGTATTTTGTTGTAATGCCCAGAGTAAATCTCATAGTGATCTTCTCGACATATCACGTTATCTTTATTCTATCAATTGCCCAACTGTAATTTGTTTACCCAGCATGTTATTTTATCTATGGAGAGACACCACTAGTGAACTATGGACCCCGGTCCTATTTTAATCATATTGCAATCACCTGTTTACTTTTCCCGCACTATTTACTTTACTCGCATACTATATTGTTTTCCACTCGATACGCTCATAATCTTTGTTTCAAGCAAACCGGTGAGATTGACAACCTCATCGCAAGTTGGGAACAAAGTACTTGGTTGTGTGTGTGCAGGTTCCATAACACCTTCAGTCGTCGCCGTCTCTCCTCTCCTGTTCGATAAACCTTGGTTTCTTAACTGAGGGAAAACTTGCTGCTACACTCATCATACCTTCCTCTTGGGGTTCCCAACGGGCTGGTCATTCACCACGCACAAGGACTTACTGCTCCCACGTCAACAAACGCCACACCTCTTTTCTGGCGCCATCACACGAGTAGCACCATGCTTGCCTCCGGCGCGATGAATGAGTAGTCTACCATGGACTATGGGTCCATAGCAGTAGCTAGATGGTTGTCTTCTCCACCATGTGCTTCATGTTTAGATCTCGTGAGCTGCCTTACATGATCGAGATCACCGTTATGTAATTCTACATGTTGTGTTTGTTGGGATCCGATGAATATTGGTGTTATGATTGAGTTGATGTACTGAATATTATCTTATGTTATCTCTATGTTGTTTATGATCTTGCATGCTCTCCGTTGTTAGTAGCTATCTTGGCCGAGTAGATACTAGTGACTCCAAGAGGGGGTATTTATGCTCGATAGTTGGGTTCATGCCTCTATTTAATCTGGGGGAGTGACAGAAACCTCTAAGGTTGTAGATGTGCTGTTGCCACTAGGGAGAAAACAACATTCTTATGTCCAAGGGCATATGCTTTGTTTACATTACACACTTTTCTTAATGCAGTTATCTGTTGTTCGCAACTTAATACTCATGGGGTGTTCGGACGATATCCCCGTGAGTGGATTATTAGTCATAGATGCAGTTGGATGGCGGTCTATGTATTTTGTTGTAATGCCTAGAGTAAATCTCATCGTGATCCTCTCGACATATGCATGTTGTCTTTATTCTATCAATTGCCCAACTGTAATTTGTTTACCCAGCATGTCGTTATTTATCTTATGGAGAGACACCACTAGTGAACCGTGGACCCCCGTCCTATTTCCTTTATATTGCTATCACCTGTTTACTTTACTCGCACTATTTACTTTACTCGCATACTACTATTGCTTTCCACTCGATACGCTCATTCCTTTGTTTACAGCAAATCGGTGAGATTGACAACCTCATCGTAAGTTGGGAGCAAAGTATTTGGTTGTGTTGTGTGCAGGTTCCACGTTGTTACTAGTTGAAGACACGCTAATATGTTATCATTAACGGCGCCCTTGTTGGAGTGTCACTAAGTTAGCAAGCATCACCTTCTGGAGTTTGGCTTTTTCCTGGACTGACAAACCTTGGTTTCTTACTGAGGGAAAACTCGCTGTTGTACTCATCAAACCTTCCTCTTGGGGTTCCCAACTGGACCGTGATTTACACTATCACACACCGCCACAGCAGCAGGGTGCCAGAACGGAGTTTCTGGTGGTAGCGGCGCAGCGGAACTCTATCTGGGAAAAACGTCGAACCCCCGATGTTTTCAGGTCAGAGGATATATGTAGGCGGAAGGAGGGGTCGTGGCGATGGCTAGGGCGGCCACACCACCCCCTGGCGCGGCCTGGCCTGGCCCGCGCCACCAGGTGGTGTGAGCCCCTCGTGGCCCCTCTCCGTCTCGTATTCTGGCTCCGTGTGTCTTCTGGTAAAATAGGAACTTTGTGGTATTTTCTAGGATTTTTCCTGAAAGTCGGATTTCTGCACAAAAACGAGACACCAGGGCAATTCTGCTGAAAATAGCGTTAGTTCGTGTTAGTTGTATTCAAAACACACAAATTAGAGGGAAAACAACATCAAAAGGGTTCGGGAAAGTAGATACGTTCTGGACGTATCAACTTCCCCCAAGCTTAGCTTATTGCTTGTCCTCAAGCAATTCAGTTAACAACTGAGTGCGATAAAAGAAACTTTCACAAACACATTTGCTACATAAGATGTATATATTCTCACTATATGATCAAGTACTTAAGCAATTCATAATAAGAAGTAGGGATTTCTATTTTCGTGCCCTCAGGTCCTTAGTTGTACTCAGTTTTCTCCAGCTCGTTAGTTTTTCCTTAGTTTTCCCCAAGCCCTTGTCTGAAACCCTCAGAAGGAGCTCGGACGGGAGGATTCCCGTTAAGTTGACCGTTTCCGTGCTGACGTGTGGGGCCATGTCGTGTGGGGCCGCGTCGCGTGGGGCTGGTAGAAAGGGACCGCGTGGGACAGGACGAGACCACGTTTGGTTGTACGTGAGAGCTCGGTTCTGTCTCTCTCAGGCCAAATTGGCATTGCCTTTTCAGAGCGCCTTTTTCCCCTCTCTCTCTGTAACAGTTATCTCTCTTTTCACCAAATTAGTATCAAATCTAGAGAAGCTTCTATTTCTGTCTTTCTTCAATGATTGTTGCCTTTTGGCCCTCGTTTTTTGCCCAATATGGTAACAAATCTAGAAGCTAATCTAGAAGCTAGTATAGTATAATACATAAACTGCATACAGCAGCCAATAACGATGTTAATGTTCACGACAAACTAAGCTAAAAATAATATAAGACGCAATGTATGCCCAACATGAAGGTTCTTCATTCTTCATCATATATTTCGTCCTCGCTATATTCCATGAGATGAAAAAAAATATTGACTGAACTCCTTCCGTCTGCAGTGTGCAGCCAATAGATCCTCCAAACGGTATGGCCTTTGTTCTATTTTTAGACCATCGTAATCTAATCTATCCACATGTCGTGGCCACTCATCCCAGGCCTTTCTATCATCAAAGTACTGTCTGATATAACCGAAATCCACATAGTAGATGCAGCCAGGTCGAACTATCGGGTGCACTCTAGTGTTGACGGAGATACACCATTTATAACTGACGAAGAAGGCACGACTGCCAATGTTGACGGCATGGAGAGAGCGGCTCTCAGTGTCCACACGATACACCAATGGTTGACCTTCCTCCAAATGCCTGTTACCACTGCTGCCGCCCAACAACACAAGCAGCAGATCACCATCAGACTTCATAAAGTAGAACTTGTCATTTCCAAGTTCTGGAAATGAAAATAGTGTCTCCATGTTGACAGTGCTCGCGCGCTTCTCCAACTGGACATTGTTGGTGCACACTAATGTTCTGAACTCAAAATTGTTCACAGCTATTGCATACAATTCACCATTGAACGGGGTAATGCAACGCAGAGAATCGTCCTCGATCGAAAATCTTCCTTCTCCCCAATCTTCTACATCTATATCCGTAGTAGGAGAGCTCTCATCGACCCAAGCAATTTCATTGGGGTAACCTGTGCAAATGAAGACCATAGTCGGGGACTTCATTACAGCGACTGACTCCACAATCATAGATGGCATCCGCGCCTCAAACATAGCGTTCAATGTCTTTGTGAGTGGGTTCAGAAGCCGTATCTTGTGCGGCTGGTTCCTCTGGGCAAGCACGATGACGCCATGGTAAAAGCCGACAAAGTAGTATCTAAAAGGGAGTTGATGAAGATAACATTCAGCACTAAGATGTTTACGATTGAAAATAAAAATAGATTAACTCTATAGATATGGAGGAATTTGAACCTTGCATGAACTTCCGTTAGATCGATGGTGACGTAGCGGGATGTGCGGAGGTTGAGGAAGGAGAACTCAGCAGCGCGTGGAAGGGCGTGTTCTACCATGATCCATTCGTACAGGTGCACGTCGGGCTCAGGTAGAACTGAGCGTCAATTTGTACAAACTTGCCTCAAAGCAGCGTAGGTGTCCACGTACTCCTCGTTCGCCAGTAAGCAGGCGCCGATCTTGTGAAGTGGTCCATCAGCCCTGAGAGAGGCCCAGTTCATGGAGGCGCCGCGCCTGGATGCGCCGCCCTCGGAGGCGACGGGCTCGGCGGTGATGGGCTCGGATGCGACGGGCTCGGCGGCGACGGGCTCGGCGGCGACGGCCGCCGGCGCATTCTTCTTCTCCATCGCCGGCAGGGGAGCGCGCGTAGGGCAGCTGGGGTTTTTTGGAGAAGGTGATGGGACGTGAGAGGCGTGGTTGCATGCGTGAGTTATAATGAGACTGTGTGCAGAGGGAGAGAGAGAGGGGCTCTGTACTGGCAAAGTGACGGTTCGTCTCAACAGTTGACGTTTGGTCTCAACACGTGCACCGCGCGGCTAACCGCTGCTCACCGCGACACGCGTTCGTGGGACTGCACGTCAGCACCGTTACGTGTACTCAGTTCTACCCTCGAGTCTTACACTAGAAAAATATCTGTACTCAGTTTTCCCCTCGAGTACTAATACTGGCTAGTGCAATATACTCAGTTTTGCCCTCAAGTGGCTGGTCAACAGAGAGTCAACAAATGGGATTAAGCTATCTAATTGAGTCATTTCATGCGCAAAAAAATTCAATAAAATAAAATCATAGTGCCTCTTACTCATGGAGTCTTATTACGCGACCTGCCACGTAGACAATCATATATAAATCAAGTTTTAACACAAATGGCCACTTCTCAAATCACTAGTAGCTATGAAGGTTCATGGCTTTCCACTCAAACCCCTTCTCAAAACATCTATACCCAAAACATAGTTTGTCTGAATGAGGCCATAATTTTTACACTCATGTATATTTAAATTGCTAATACTTTAAGGTAGGCCAACCTAGGTTTCATTGTACAAAACATGTGTTTTTCTTTTTCTAAATCTCTTATTTGAATTCCTTAGCCTGTTTACTATTTACTTGCCCTTGTATCCTTGATAATACTCAGTTTTACCCTCTCCCTTCTCACAGAAGCCCAAACTTGGCCTGATTGGTCGAGCTGTTGTCACACGGATCGTGTCCACCTACTGTCGATCCTATGATCTAACGGGCAGGATCGTGCCACCCTCTCTCTATCTGTCGGTGGAAAACTACTACCCCTCTATGTATGCTAAATGACGAGTTTGCCACCGGATTCAACAAGTTGGGTAATCACGAATTTCTTGTAGGTATTACTTTTCACGGTAAAATGATAAACTATCACGAATTTCCATTTCTTGTAGGCTTTACTTTTCACGGTAAAATGATGAACTATCACGAATTTCCATTTCTTTTAGGCATTACTTTTCACGATAAAATGATAAACTATCACGAATTTCCATTTTTTGTAGGCATTACTTTTCATGTTGAAATGATAAACTATCACGAATTTTCATTTCTTGTAGGCTTTACTTTTCACGGTAAAATGATGAACTATCACGAATTTCCATTTCTTTTAGGCATTACTTTTTTGTTGAGATATAAACCACCCCCACAACGGTCATCTCCTCCTTAATTTATTGTGTAAACCCCACAACGGTCATCTCTACCTTAATTTATAGTGTAAACCCCACAACGATCATCTCTCCCTTATAAACCCCCACAACGGCCATCCCTCATGTCAATAGGTTCTGCCTCTCTCTTCTTCATTTCTGCCTCTCTCTCTTCTTCATTTCTGCCTCTCTCTTCTTCGTTCACATACACTTGATCCATTGCCATGGCTTCCACATCTCGGACGCCGACTGGAAGGGGAAGGGGAAGGGGCGGCCGGGGTGGTGGATCATCATCATTGCCACCACCACCGTCAACACTTCCATTGATCATAGAGGAGTTCTTCATCACCATCTATGAAGACCCTTTGGCCAAGAAGGTACGTACACGTTCCCACATATATGATGCATGTGATTAATTATGTGCATGTTCTAAAAAACCTTTAATTTCAAACAATCGGCGCTCGATCTCTTTGCAGGCACTCCCACAAAAGTTTGCGGACTATCTTGACGGCCAGGAGCCCGCAAAGGTGTATCTGCGAGCAGCTGACTGCGGTCCTCATCTCTGAACCGTGGAGGTCCTATTTGACGGACAAGGCCGGATGTACCTCGACAAGGGCTGGGAGAATTTCGCCATCGCGCATGGTGTGGATTTTGGCTGCTTCCTACACTTCAAATATGAAGGCAATTATGTGCTCACAGTGAAGGTGTTCGACGGAACAACGTGCAGGAAGTACTACTACACGGACGACGAAGATACTGACGATGAAAGCGACGACGACGTGAAGCCATGCATCTAAGGGGATTATGACCAAGAATATATATGTAGCTTCATATGCATCGATTTATAGATCTAGCTATTTTCTATATATTATGCATGTAAAAATAATAGGGAATCGCAATTTCCACTATGATTCGAGCACCACAGCCTCCAAACGATGCCGATGCCGATATCGGCATGGTCAGAATGGCTATGCATGCTCGCCGCCACTGCTAGGTCACCGTCGAGATGCATCCTCAATCCTGTCCTCTCATTCGATCACTGAAACACCAGAGATACCGCCGAGGCCAATGACGAACGTACATGCTGATCTCAATGCCGAACATGCACGCCGTTGTGGGCACGGCCCCGCCGCCCCGCTATGCTGGACGCCACAGACCACCGCGAGGTCTTTCCCTTCGCCACCACACTACCCGAGCACCCATCTATACACGCCAGAAAGGAGAGACACTAGTTTTCTCTACATTGCTCGCGTTCGTGTCCGACACCGTCAGTCAAAGTGTTGAGGTCGTCGTCGATGTCCTCGACCATTTCTTCTCTTCTTTGCATGGTTAAACGCGTCTAGTTCATATCTATCTAATGCGTCTGGTCTCGCCTCATGCAGTTCTTTGTGGACATCGATCTCATCTCGGCACCCCACAGGCCACCTCCTCCGTGCCATCGCTGTAGAGCTCCGTTTAAAAATCTAATCCTACCCATGTATTGCCCCTTGTATCAGCGTCATGGCCCCACTTGTCATTCGATATACCGAAGCCCCACTCGTCTGCGTTTTGGTCAGGGATATGGCGATGCTTATGGTCAAACAAAGATGGATGCTCTGACGTGTCTTTGCGGGCTCTACGTGGCCCTACTAGTCAGCAATTAACGGTCAAAGGTGTTAAACCGTCGGGCAACCGGCCATTCCAGCACTTGTGACGGTTTCAGACAAGGGCTTGGACAAAACTGAGGAAAAACTAAGGAGCTGGGGAAAACTGAGTACAACTAAGGACCCGAGGGCACGAAAATAGAAATCCCTAAGAAGTATGCAACTAATGTTATCTCATAGTCATGCAAGCTATGAAGAAGTACCAACACACTAATAATAAGCAACATGAAACATAAAAAGTTACAGGATTGTAATGCTCATAATAAGATATGAAAAAGTGGTATCTTGCTTGCCTTTATTTGTGGAGCAAAACATAAATGCCAAGGCACCTCTAAAGTTCAAGAGAAGACTAGAAGTAGAAATATCAAAGATAATAGCATCAAAGTTATACCACAATTAACCGTGTTCTGGGACAAGCACATTACACTGAGAACGACAGCCATGCTCTCAAGAAGGTGCTTAAAGTTAGAAGATGAAGACAAAAGGTGATGCTTGTAGAGGGAAGCAGGGATTTAACATATGCTAGAGCTTTTCATTTGTAAAACAGAGATAAAAATTGTTTTGAGAGGTGGTTGTTCTTGTCAACGACTGGCAATGGGGTTCTTGCTATCTTCCATACTAAACAAGTTGAGAGCAGTTCCGAGTTCTTTGAAAAATTGGCACATACGTGCTCTTTTATAAAGCTTGGCACTCCTCCCCACTTTTCTTTTCACAAACCATGGCTAACCGAATCCATCGGGTGCCCACCAACTTTCACATACCATGGAGGAGTGCCTTTTTTCTTTTCCTTTTTTAAAGGTTACAATGGTTTGACCAGCTCTCTTGCAAAATTAATGACGAGCAGATGAAGCATGCAAGTCGAGGGGTACTTAATTCAATATGGAAGATAGCAAATCTGACCACTACGTCCTCATGAGCTAAAAACAGTGTCACAAAATGAGAAGTATTTGAAGGTTTTGAAAGGTAGCACATGAAAATTTACTTGGAATGGATTGAAATACCATGCATAGGAATTTATAGTGGACTCTTTGGAATAACTTGGTTTCCAGGAGTTGGATGCACGAGAAGTATTCCCTCTCAATACAGGTGAACGCTAGCAAAAGACCGGAAAGCGACAATCGAGAGAGCAGTAACTGTCATAATACTGCTTGCGACAAAACAAAATTAACATAGGCCTAAAAATGATACAGGAACTCTGAGGCAAAATAAATCATCAAGGCTTAATTGACTTTTGTTCAGTCATATTCTTGCTTGAGCATGTGCCAAGTCGATTCAAATGAAACATTCAGAGGAGGATACTACAATGTCATACCGTTTTATGAATATAACAATGCAAGCAAACATCTATACGACATGCTACAAACTATTAGTAAATTGGAACTAATCATGTGAGAGCAAGAACTACTAAGCATCCATTAAATAACATACACCTTACACGAACAAACTAAGCATGTCCACATAAATGAGTATATGTACAAAAATGAAAACAAATAGAGTTCATATACCGGCCTCTCACCACATCTCGAGTTGTCATAAGTCGTCATTATTGCATTTCAATTGTGTGGCTTGAATAATATGAAGTGATAACCAAGCTCCAATGGAGTCACGGGAGACTGAACTCTATAGCAAACTTTAAAAACCAGAAAAGAACAACAAATATTTTTGGGTTTTCAGATTTTAGAACAAGAAGGAAATAGCAAACAAAGCAAAATCTTTTTGGTTTTCTCGAATACCAAACCAAAACTAGAAGGTGAAGCAAACTAATACTAGAAAACTAAAGAAGCAAACAAAGAGAAATAACAGAAATATTTTTGGTCTTTTTGTGTTTTGGAAAGTAGAAACAAAACAAGAACAACAAAGAAAAAGAAAGAAAGCGAAACATGGATATACAAAGTCCCGACAGAATATGATGTATAGATGAGTGAGTTGTCGGTATACCTGATGGCTTGTAAGTAACAGCCCGTTGGGAACCCCAAGAGGAAGGTATGATGAGCACAACAACAAGTCTTCCCTCAGTTGTGAAACCAAGGTTTATCGAACCAGTTGGAGAAAGCCAAACTTCAAAAGGTGATGCTTGCTAGCTTCGTGACACTCCATACAATGGCGCCAGAAATATTGCTGGTGCGTCTTCACCTAGCAGCAACGTGAAACCTGCACACAACACAACCAAGAACTTTGCTCCCAACTTACGATGAGGTTGTCAATCTCACCGGTTTGCTGTAAACAAAGGATTGAGCGTATCGAGTGGTAATAGGATAATAGTATGCATTAAAGTAAACAGTGCGAGTAAAAGTAAAACGGTATAGCAATGTAAAGGAAATTGGACCGGGGTCCATAGTTCACTAGTGGTGTCTCTCCATAAGATAAATAACAACATGCTGGGTAAACAAATTACAGTTGGGCAATTGATAGAATAAAGATAATGTACATATGTCATGAGGATCACTATGAGATTCACTCTGGGCATTACGACAAAATACATAGACTGTAATCCAACTACATCTATGACTAATAATCCACCCTCTGAATGTCGTCTGAGGAAACATTGGGTATTAAGTTGCAAACAACGGATAACTGCATTAAGCAAAAGTGCGTAAAGTAAACAAAGCAAATGTCCTTGGACACAAGAATGTTGTTTTCTCCCTAGTGGAAACAACACATCTACAACCTTAGAGGTTTCTGTCACTCCCCCAGATTACTAGAGGCATGAACCCAACTATCGAGCATAAATACTCCCTCTTGGAGTCACTAGCATCTACTCGGCCAAGATATCTACTAGCAACGGAGAGCATGCAGAAACATAAACAATATAGAGATAACATAAAGATATATATTCAGCACATCAACTTGACATAGTACCAATACTCATCGGATCCCAACAAACACAACATGTATGATTACATAAAGATGATCTTGATCATGTAGGGCAGCTCACAAGATCTAAACATGAAGCACATGGCGGAGGAGACAACCATCTAGCTACTGCTATGGACCTGTAGTCCAAGGTAGACTACTCACACATCACTCCGGAGGCGACCATGGTGGTGTAGAAGGCCTCCGGCAGGGTGTCGGGAAGAGCTCCTGGATCCTCCCGATCTCGCTTCGACGACGGCGGCGGCTTGCAATATGTTTCGAGGAAAAGCGATCCATCCTTTAGGTTTTTCCCATCGAGGGAAACTTATAGGCGAAAGGGCAGCATCAGAGGGTGGGACACCTGGTCTCACCATGTGGTGGCGCGGCCAGGGGCTGGGCTGCGCCACCATATGGTGAGCTTGGCCCCTGGCCCCCCTCCGTCTCATCTTCGGTCTTCGCGAAGCTTCGATAAAAATAGGAGGTTCGGCTTTTGTTTTGTCCAATTCCGAGAATATTTCCTGTGTAACTTTTCTGAAACACAAAATAGCAGAAAACAGGGAACTGACACTGTGGCATCTTGTTAATAGGTTAGTTCCGGAAAATGCATAAAAATGCCACGAAGTGTAACAAAACACAAAGCAAATGGTGTATAAACAAGCATGGAGCATCAAAAATTATAGATACGTTTGAGACGTATCAAGCATCCCCAAGCTTAACTCCTGCTCGTCCTCGAGTAGGTAAGTGATAACGAAAGAATAATTTTTGAGGTGACATGCACCATCACAATCTTGATCATCTATGTAAAGCATTGAGTGCTGGGATCAAAGAACTTAAAACATGGGCATAAGAGACATAATCTTGGTAATAAGAACTTAGCAACCATGTTATAACATGAAAAGAAACACAAACGAAAGATCATGAATAATGAAACAATGAAAGTCAAATGTGTGTTCAAATCATATGGAAAAACATAGCAAACGGTTTTCAGCTTATCCTTCATAGAATAGCAAAACATAAATGCATAGGACACCTTCAAGTTTAAGAGGGCGACTAGATACAAATAATTTAAGAACAAGTGAAACCATAATCATGAATCAATCAATGATAAACTTTGGGACTATGCACATTAAACTCAGAATGGCAACTATGCTCTCTTAGACGGTGCATAAAGGTAGAAGGTGGAGACTCAACATAAAAGTAAAAGAAAGGCCCTTCGCAGAGGGAAGCAGTGATTAAACATGTGCTAGAGATTTTCATTTGTAAAACAGAGAGATAAAAATTGGTTTTGAGAGGTGGTTGTCTTTGTCAACGACTGGCAATGGGGTTCTTACTATCTTCCATACAAAAATGAAGCAAGTTTTTGAGAGAGATTGGCACTTTGGTTCTCTTTTATAAAGCTTGGCACTCCTCCCCACCTTTTTCCTTTCACAAACCATGGCTAACCGATTCCATCGGGTGCCCACCAACATTCACATACCATGGAGGAGTGCCTTTTTTCTTTTCTTTTTTTCTCTTTTTTTCCTTTTTTGGAATAAGACGATATGGAAGATAGCAGGCTTGACGATGTACTATAGCAGGCTTTAGGAGGCATCGTAGCTATAATTATTGAAGGTGGCCCGGGACGCAGTGAATTTCTAGATCCGCCACACATGCACCAGTAACATGAGTAGTCTTGGAACAGATCTCACACAACATCTTGACTTTACAGTTCTGAGAATGGTGTTCATTGCTTGTACAATTCTGACAAAAGACCTTCTTTGGAGGAATTTTAGAAGTCACAAGGGGGAGAGTGTTCCCAGATTCTAACCTGGTTGTTCGTGCTGGTGGAGATGTAGCTGTTGAAAGTCCAGCCGCAGTAGCACTTGCACCACTTCCACCTGAAGCAGAGGAAGTAGTCTTATGTGCTGGATCGCTCATAGCTTTTTGTTGATAATTTTCCTTATTTCCCCCATTTAGAGGACGCCAATTGGGGTTCCTCCAGTTGGGATTGTAAGGAGGCCTGAAGTTGCTGAAACCAGGCCCCCTCCCATAGTTGTACCGTCTGCCAGTTCTTCCCTTGCCCACCTCCATAGTTGTTGTTGCTCATCCTCTCTTCCACACCCAAACTGCCGCCGCCACCACCAGAACAAACCTTAGGCCACTCTTCAACTACTCTTGGACCAGGACGAGAAGTTTCCCATTGCACTCTTCTTGGCAGATAGAAATGCCAAGAGAAAAGCTGCTCACGAGCAAAAGCGTACCATGAAGGGCGCATCCTCCAGCAAGGCGACAGGCAGCGCCACTTAGAGTATTGTGGTCGAATTCTAGACTTGTAATAACTATTCCCATGGGCAAAACTTGATGTAGGTGAACGAATGTCCTTTGTTGTTGACGATATTGTCTGTAGTCTTTGTGAATTCTTCTATACTGATGTCTGCTATCCCATCGAATCTTGTGTAACTTTGTATCTCGCATGCATGGTGTTCGCATAGGGTCTGATGCCTGGACCCCATCCTATGAGACAGTGGGCGGGTCGTCGACTGGAGGATCAACCGCAGCTGCCACCAAAAGACGGGTGCCCTCTGCGGGCGAGTTATCGCTGATTCGAGACTTGCAAGACCAGCAGAAGAGAGCTCAACAAGAAGTGAAAGAGATTACTGCTCGTGTCGATGTTTCACGCTCAAAAGCTTCACAGGCCATCGCGGCAGAGCAATATCTTCTCAGTGAGATCGACAGCCTCGGCAAATCCTTGAAGTGTAAGCATTGCTTGAAACCTGGTGGTGTACTTGGTTTATCGATCCTTTGTTGACTGTGTTATTTGTGCTTCGACTTTTTCAGATGTTTGCCTGGATGAGAGAGTTGAATCCCGTTGAGTGACTGCTCATCTGAATGCCGCTCAAACGTATGCAAACTCGACTGTGGACAATTTCTGGGCTGATCGGTCGAAAGCTCAGGCCTTGTCCTTGCTCCAGGATCGAATAGCTCAGGCTGGCATGCTAACAGAAACATGTCGCTCTGCTTTGGCGGTGATTCACAAGGTTATGTTTCCTTTGAACGACCAGCCCGACGATCTTCCTGCTCTGCTGGAGCGATTCGAGAACGGGGAGGCTATATACCGCTTCGTTCGTTGACATCTTCACTGTGGAGCGCAGGTCGCCTCGTCGTTTGTTCGGATTCATTACCCAGAGGTTGACATGGAGCTTGTAAAGACTTTGCCTCCGACGCCTAGTGGGCGCACTGAGACGACCTCGCATTATGCTGTTTGCCATCGTGCTGCAAAGTATATCGCAACACAGATCATTGACGAGAGTGACAGGGAGAGGGCCCTTTGAGGTCCGCAAGTAGCTTAGACATTGCTTGCTTGTAACTTCCTGTGGATATTGTAGTATGATCTGCATGAACCGTGCATGTACACGATGTCTTGAGTTGTTTGTTTAGTCAGAGTTTACGAAGCGCATGCTTAGAGCGAAGCCCCCGAGCGAGGGTCGAATGGTTTTTAGGGCGAAGTCCCCGAGCGTGGGTCGAATATATTTAAGGCGAAGCCCCCGAGCGTGGGTCGAATAGTTTTTAAGGCGAAGCCCCCGAGCACAGGTCAAATAGTTTTTATGGCGAAGCCCCCGAGCGTGGGTCGAATAGTTTTTAAGGCAAAGCCCCCGAGCGTGGGTCGAATGGTTTTTAGGGCGAAGCCCACGAGCGTGGGTCAAATATTTTTAGGGCGAAGCCCCCGAGCGTTGGTCGAATGGTTTTTAAGGCGAAGCCCCCGAGCATGGGTTAGTAGTGTAAATATCGACTCAGCATGTGAGGGAACTTTACTTTATTGATGAATGCCGAAGGCATATTATAGGGCGCGGAAAGCTGCTGGCGTTTGTTTATAGGAAAACGAAGAAAAGGCCTGAACCTTCTACGGGTGGAAACGGCGCAGCTGTGCTGCGTTCCATGGATTCTTCTCGGCCGCTCCTGTCTTTAAATCATCATATGGTGCCTCCAATTAGTAAATATAAGATATAAGATAGTCCAAAAAATAAGAATATAAATATTTTAATGGACTATGTGAGTGATTGTCACTTATTTATACTAATCTTTTTTACTTACTTATATCTCTTCATCACTAATTTTTTAAGTCTATTTTCCATCGATATGGTCTGAACTATACAATCTTAAGTAGAACCTTCTCTATTATATCTAGAGACATTAATAAAATTATTCTATTAATAATACAAAAAATCAAAGGTCACAATTATTGAATTCAAGTTACTAACATTTAAAAATGACAACTCTCCATTTTCTCGTCATATGTTTCAATATTAACTTGGGACATTTTACTGAAATAAAGCTAAAGAATACAAGAGAAGACCAAAAAGATCTGGCTTATATATACTATAGTATTTTTAGTATCTTTAAGTATTTTTGTAGGGGTTCTAAAATGTACTGAGTCTAACAAATATCCTATTAGATCTTTCTTTCTTTGATAAAGGGTGTTTTTATTAGACTCCAAAGTTTACATCGAGGTGATACAATCCAAGGGCCCACACCCAGCCTCTGCACGACAACGGTGCACACAGGCACAAAGAAAGGGAAGAAGTAGGAAGAAGGAAGAATGAGAGCTTATTAGGTGAATTACTTGTCAAGGTAGACAAGAAAAAATGCCTTTGGTGAAGGTGGACCAATCTGCAAACTATGCCGCCCCCCATGACAGATAAAAATATCCTTCACCACTTGCTCCAGTCGTGAGCAAACCTCTATAAACATGTTCCGGTTTGTGAAGAATAGACCACGACCGCAAATAGTGAGCACACTGGAAAATAACCTGCATAGGAGAAAAAAATAGCACTAAAACCTTGTCATTTCTACATAGCCACAATGGCCATAATAAGAGAACTGCTTCCAGCAGTATTATGAACATATCCCTGTGATTTATGTTGTGCAACCAATTACCAAAAAATTGCAAACTTAACATCATGGATACATGCTCGAGGCCACTTGGCTGACTTACCATATAGAGCGTGCAAATGTGCATTGAAGAATAAGAGTTTTATATTCTTGTTGTGATGACAAAAGCAAGACTTTGTACTTCCTTGATAATTGTGCTTTACAAGATTGTCATTGTTTAGGATAATACCTCAAACATACCATGCGAATTGCCATATTAAGTGGGATCTACCAAAATAATATTGTTGATGACGAGCACATCAGAATGGACTAATGCCTTGTACATGGATTCCACTGAAATTTTACCACTATCATGTTGATTCCATCGGAATTCATCGTGTCCCGTGATAGTTGAACAAAAACCAACCACTCTTTAAGAGCATGCCATGATGCAAGACGTGCACACATGAGATCCCTCCTAAGTGACACTTTCAATCGTATTGCATTTGTTATGTGCAATGTTGTACAAAGCTAGATATTGTTCCCGGAGAGCGGCATTTCCAAGCCATGAATCCTCCAACGGATCTCTAACCATCCTTAATGAGGAAATTTCCACAACTAAAGAAGTTTTTATTTGATGCCATTAGACCTGCCCAAAAAGTGTTAATCTCATGATTTCCGGTGAAGTTAGGAGACAACTTTCAGCCCACATACATTGTTTTCATGAGGTTTTGTCATACCACATCCTTGGTAAATAGCTTATATAGCCATTTACCAAGGATTGTGGTGTTCTTGGCCTATAGGTCTTGAATTCCAATCCAACTTGGTCGACGCCACACTAAATTCCATCTAATTAGTCTATACTACTTTTTACTATCCCTTTACCCCCTTTCCTCCCTTTCCCCTGGCCCCCTTTCCATAGCTTGATTTTTTTTAAATATATACGCCTTATTCATTGGAACGGTGGTAGTATTTAGCATGTCAGTTAATTTGTGCATTGCTTCGTTGTCTCGCTAGCCTCGTCAAAAAACCAAAGGATACTATAGTGGTAGGAACATACTACCATGTTTTGTTGCTAAACTACATGCCCATCCTTGAAATTTGTTTGAGTTTTGCTTATTGAAGCTTCAGAAGATCTTGAGAATCAATCGGGTTATCCTTTAATGTGTTATAAAAGCGATAAACAATAACGAAGAACGAAAAAGAAATCACGGCGGGGAACGTAAATTTTTTAATGTGGAAAACCCTCTCCAACAAAGTGATGTAAAAACCACGGGCGCCAGCCTCCCGGCCCAAGCCTCCCGACGACTGGCCTTGCTCCGCTCGTCAGAAGTTGGCCTTTACTTTACAGAATTTGGATCAACATATAACATAATGCTTTAAGTTTGAAAACAGGGACCGATCTCACGAGCCTCAAGTTTTCAAATATGAAACTTCATTTAGTCAGTCTTGCTGTTTCTAAGGAGAATGTGAAGGAACTATTTCCACATCGATGCAAAGTACGGGTCATCAGATATTGTGTGAGAATCAATGGACCGAGAAGTAGTAACATTCTTTTGTAGCATCAGTGTGTGCAGCCTACATCCAGCATGACAGCACTACATGATACACATACACTTCAAAAGCCAGCCAATTGGAGTACGAGAGTACAAATTAGGAAGGATCCTTCCTGTCGATGCATCATGCCGGCCCTCCCAATCACAGTATGGGACACGATATAGCAGCATGCAGTACGTAGTACACCATCATCTCATGTGTGTGACGAATTTAAAGTACCGGACGGGCCTTCTCGAGATCAATATATGGGACCAGAAATTAAATTGTGTGTGTCTAGTTGTAACCACGTCTGTACTCGGATTAACATCCTATCACAGTCCAGATCATAGTGTATTCATAGATATACTCTTGCGATGATGATAGACAGGGCTTTGACAAAATTGATACTGCAAATAAACCTTGTAGTGGCAGTGTCTAAATTTCCCTTCCGTTAAGGCCTAGTATAAATAGATGGATTTGCTAGAAATCAGGCGTCTGATCTCTAACTAGAGATTTATCGTCTTCCATCTCCAGCCTTCTTTCACCTCCATCTCCAGATGCTATGGTTGACGACCTCGTCGGTGACGGAGATGAGGAAAGGACCTTGTCAGAGCCGGCACGGCTGGCCGCGGCGTCGCCGATGAAGGCGAGGAAAGGAACTTAGGGTTTTGGGTGCTAGGGGTCTTAGGGTTTAGGGTGCGGAGGATTGCCGGAGTTCGTTCGCCGGAGTTAGAGAAAGTTTAGAGGAAGGTAGTAACAGATCTTAGGATTTAGGATATGGAGGCTCACCAATGTTGAAGGCAGGGCTGAAGAAGAGGACGATTGATCTCTAGTTAGAGATCAGTCGCCTGATCTCTAGACGCCCCTATAAATAAAGGCACAAGATGCAGGATGGCACATCACATATGCATCATCCAATTATCACAAGTGCTGCAATTGTGTAATATTCTTGCAAGAACAAACGAAATTCTGGAAGTGGAAGCGGAACTACTGTACATGCAGACACAACTGTCATCTATCAATGCTGTTGGGTCTACTCGAGTAGCATCTCCGCCATGCGTATGCAGAGAATTCTTCTGTCGGATTGTTTTTTCAGCGGTTGGGCGTGCAAGTTTAAATCAAACCATAGAGTCCTTTTCAACTTCCAAACAATGTGAATATTATATAGAAATGTCCCTTCTAATTACTATACTAGTTCTGCCTTGTCGCTTGTGGGACCCGGTCCCAAACTGACCATAGCATTCGAAATTTTCTCTTCTGCAGTTGGTAATTATCATACTATATACATTAACGGATGAATTAGTATACCACCTAGCTATTAAATTATTGTGGCATGGTTATCCTGATAATTACAGTTGACTAATCTAAGGTAGCCCATCCAGAACAATCCAACAAACTACCACAAAATTCCGTCTACAATTATCAACCTTGTGACTGCTAAACCTTCTTCCCCTCACCATCCTTACCCCCTTTCCCCTAGGTCCCCTTCCTCATGTTCTCTCGCTCACCATTTCTTCCCTAGATAAGTAGGAGCAAAATTTCCCAGTGTTTCACTCCTGAATTCAAAGAACAGCCGCTAGCTAGTCGTAATTAAACATGCATGTGCATGTGCTTATCAATCATGCATCTGGATTCCTTCTAGCTACTAGTTTTGCATATAATAGTGCTATCAGATCTCGATCGATGATGGTACGTACATAGTAGAGCAAAGATTTTAGTTTACTTGCCCTTACATCAAGCTCCAGATCGTTTCTAGCTAGATACAAATCATCAGTTTCATCTGTTAGCTCCTTCAGTACTGAAATATTACTTGATGAACCATTCAGCCTCTCCATAGTCCATTCTCCCTTGGTTTCCCCCTTTGATTCGCGTTCCCCAAGTTCTAATTGGAGGTAAGGAGAGCACGTGTATGTGTAGGGATGTTGTAGCTGCGAGCAGCAAAGCAGTGCACATCCCTCTATATATGCTTTGTACTAGCAGCTCTGCCTCCTTGCTCTTTTCTAATCATCGCTGCAGCTAGCGTCGCAAATTTGTTCCCTTCCATTCCCCCCACCCACCTCGCGTCACCCCCTACATGATGCAGTTCACTCATGCTGCAGTAACTGCACCGCCTCTCCACCCTAATGGCGCCCACGGACTAGGGTTAGGGCTCTTCCTTGACGTCGGTGCGCCGAGGGCACGGCCGTGGCCAGCCGGGGGCTTCGCCTCGACGCCGCCGCCGCCGCTTCCGACGTCGTCCAAGATCTCTCTGGGCAACCTCAACAGCGCGGGGTGCATGGAGCAGCTACTGGTGCACTGCGCCAACGCCATCGAGGCCAACGACGCCACGCTTACGCAGCAGATCCTGTGGGTGCTAAACAACATCGCCCCAGCCGACGGGGACTCCAACCAGCGGCTCACGGCAGCGTTCCTCTGCGCGCTCGTCACGCGCGCGTCCAGGACGGGCGCGTGCAAGGCGGTCACTGCGGCCGTCGCCGCCGCGGTGGAGTCGGCCGCGCTGCACGTGCACCGCTTCACGGCTGTGGAGCTTGCCAGCTTCGTCGACCTCACGCCGTGGCACCGGTTCGGCTACATGGCGGCCAACGCCGCCATCCTCGACGCCGTCGAGGGCTTCCCCGTCGTGCACGTCGTCGAACTCAGCACGACGCACTGCATGCAGATCCCGACGCTCATCGACATGCTCGCCAGCCGCGCCGAGGGGCCCCCGATACTCCGGCTCACCGTCGCGGACGTCGCGTCGTGCAGCAGCGCGCCGCCGCCGGTGCTCGACATGTCCTACGAAGAGCTCGGCGCGAAGCTGGTCAACTTCGCGCGGTCCCGCAACGTGTCCATGGACTTCCGGGTGGTGCCCACCTCGCCGGCCGACGCGTTCAGTTCCTTGGTCGACCAGCTCCGGGTGCAGCAGCTGGTCTTGGACGGCACCGAGGCGCTCGTCTTCAACTGCCACATGCTTCTGCACACCGTGCCGGACGAGACGGCTGGGTCGGTGAGCCTCGCGCAGTCGGTCTCGCTCCGGACCATGCTCCTCAAGTCCATCCGATCCCTCGACCCGGCCCTGGTCGTGGTGGCCGAAGAGGACGCCGACTTCACTGCCGGCGACGTGGTTGGGAGGCTCCGCGCGGCGTTCAACTACATGTGGATCCCGTACGATGCTGTGGACACCTTCCTGCCCAAAGGGAGCGAGCAACGGCGGTGGTACGAGGCGGAGGTCGGGTGGAAGGTAGAGAACGTACTGGCGCAGGAGGGGGTGGACAGGTTGGAACGGCAGGAGGACAGGGCGAGGTGGGGGCAGAGGATGCATGGTGCGGGATTCCGGCCGGTGGCATTCGGCGAGGAGGCGGCCGGGGAGGTGAGGACGATGCTGAATGAGCACGCGGCCGGGTGGGGGATGAAGCGGGAGGACGACGACCTCATGCTCACATGGAAGGGCCACAACGTTGTCTTCGCCTCGGCGTGGGCACCTTCGTGAGGTGGGCTGGGCGACGTGCGGTTTGGACGAGGTGAGTGGGTGTTTAGCCTGCATGATTGCATGGGTAATGTGGTTTAGGGTTGGATTGTGTTTATGTTCATGATATGAAAGATGATCCTGTTGAATTAGTTTTTACTAGCTGATCCATTGCAGAGAATTGATCAATCAGTTTGATCATTGTAATGATAAATGTCTCTGAAACACACATAGGAGAAAGAAGACATGTAACCATGGGATCATTGTCACACTTAGCAAAAATGTAGAAGATATCTTCATACTTACATTGAAATCTGACTTGATGATGATTCCGTCACACGCTCTCCTCTCACAATAGCTACCAACCAATCTTTCTCGTATTTCCTTTGATCCAGTTTCTGGACAGATCAAATAATGTCTTGTGCTGTTGAAACTAAACGGACCTCCAATACTTCTAGATCATGCAAACATGGCGTTTTTTCATGTCAGATTTGCTAAACTATATATACTTGAGTTTTTTTCCCTCAAACATGGTGTTGTGGAAGCCATCCAATTGCTTTGATGAGAAGGTGCTTGATTTGCTCTGATTGCAAGTACACTTGCAAAATGTCGCCTAGACACGCCCTACTTTTGTAATAGATTTTGATTCATTTCGCCTTTTTTTCTTTATCTCGACTGACTGTGTACATCCTAGCAATGCAGAGGCCAGGTGTATGCCTTAAAACTCTTAACTAATAGTGCATACTTTATTGAAAAATAGGTTTTATTCATTTACATAGTCCCTCAACAAACAAAAGATATTCTTATGTTTATGAACATACGTTCATTACCCATTTCATTATACGTGTGCGCTTATGTCTAAAAGGTGCCGATGCTGAAAGATCATCTCTCTTCTTAGAGAGATGGTCCAAATTTATATACTAACTGATATAGTTTATGTACTAGTGGGGTATGTTATGTAAATGGAGAGGGACTTACTGACATGAAAATGATTTAGCTCAGCGTGGTTTCTGCAATATGCAAAAGGGTTTCACGAATCTCAGTGCATCATTGGACGTCTAGAATAAGCCCGCGATGCCACGTATATGTAGAGTTGCATTTTCGGTCGATGCTAATCTTGATGGAAGGTTGCAAGCGCTGGAGAAGAAAGGAACGAAACGTGCTAGGCAAGGAAGGATAGGGAGGCGTAGAGCATTCCATGGTGCTTAAAGCCGAGGAAGTGGAAGGGAGATAAGGAAGATATAGGGTATACGTTTCATTGCCATACTATTCGTAGCTCGCCACGTATGTGGGGACAAGATATCATGACATTTAGTTGTTTGATCTTATTCTCACAAGGACCTTCCGATCTTCTCTCCAAAAAAGGACCTTCTGATCTAGCCATATTTTCGTGATAATTATGTCCTTCTCTAGCAAGCTTATGATACTTGTTTGTGAACTTTTTGGTCGTGGAACTATGCTCAGGTCATGATGCGATTAAAGGACATAACTTTACCCATATTCGGACACCCTCCGCCCCTCGAGATGGGTAATAGCCCTACTCTTGCTTGTATTGAATTAATATCGAGTCAGAATACAAAGTAGCGATTACAATGGGGAACCTGGTGAGTTAGATGGGCAACTCGATAGAATTGTGTGAATGAAACTAGGTGAAGTACTCTAGAGGCTAGATCCCTATGGGCTTCTGTCGAGTCAAAGCTTGAGAATAACTTGGTCATCTTGCAGGTTCTTGGATCGTGATATACCCGCGATATGGCGGTGGCCTGCTCCCATATGAGTAGGTATCATATTCATATCTGTGTGTGTGAGTCAAACCCCTAAGGCCTTGTTTTATAGGTCGGTATTGGGAGGGTTATTACAGTTTTTTCGGGCCACCTTGAGATCCTCAGAAATTCACGCTAGCCTATATAGTAGGCCAGGTTCGGACAGACTCAGACCCACAAATCCTGGTGAAATCACTCATATACGCGAGTGAACTGAAATGCGACCCATGTGTCGCGTTTTGGACTCTCTCGATCGATGCGTCTTAGCTCCCGGTGACACAGCCTGCTCACAGTTGCGTTGTTTCAGTGAGGGATTAGCAAGGAGAGCTTCTGAGGGGATTGGGTGAGGGGAGTGGTCTCACCCATCCTTGTGGGGATTAATCCAAATAATCCACCAAAAAACACCTATACAAAACAAGTAATTTGTGGACACCTTTCAAATCCTGCAAGTCTTCCTTTAGAGTCTAGGGTCTATACCAGCTAGACATGGTGCAACTGCCTGGGCCCTCAATGCCCACATACGTCTAGGCCTATAAGACCCTTATATGGCACATACTCCCTGATCCGATTTAAGTGCCGCAGGTTCAGGCAAAGCTTAGGCAAAACTTGAGATAAAATTAGAACTTAAACCAGATCGGAGCGAGTACAATACATGAATATGGTAGTACGACACGTGTTGTGAGAGGTGGAGCCTGAAGATGGAGGTAAAGCAGCATAGCTCAAACATGTAACCATTTTCTGCCCCGAATGATTCCCCGGGAAACATGGAATACTTGCTATGATATGTGTATTCATATTTTTAGTGCAAAAAAAAATCTAATTGTACATGTCCTACAACAGACAAACAAAGTGTTGTCATATTTTTTTGCACTAAACTTTATAGGAATACTTGTTATGCTATAACATGATTCATATCGACTGGCATATCAATAGAAAGAAGTCATTTGAATACCGCACTGATATTTGCAGAGATTGTACAGCACATTCCTGGCGATCTACTTGCAACCATGACGATGGTTGTGCGGTTGTTTCCTTTGTTTCGAAGGAATAACTTGCTACCACGGCTTATATAATTAGATCTCTGTTAGCGTATCAGGAAGTGAGAGTTCAGCTAGACTGGTGAGCCAGCTCAATATGACGAACTGAGACCGAAAACCACTTCTTATCTCCACTAGTAAAAAAATTAAGAGTCACCATGTTGCTTCTTTGCCACACCAAGCCATAAAATTTAGTCCTTATGAATACTACTTTTAATGTAGATAGTATGAATTTTTCTTACTATACTGTGTAGAGTTTTCTTTTAGATGATACTGTGTACGTTGTTTCAAGGGAAAACTTCCATTGATTAAGCATCTAGGTACAATTCGTACGTTGTAAAACCGAGGTTGCCAATGCATGCAGTTTTACAATCCCGTTGAATCTAAAAAGGATGGCATTTCAAACTGGCAACCTTGTTTTCCAGCAATGCAAACTTCAGTAACAGCCATAGCTGTATGGTAAATCTTTCTTCTAGTAGTGATGAAAAGTGAAAACGAAATGAACTGAATAGGTGTCTGCTTGCTGGCTGTTACCACTGTGGTTTTACATGGGCCCGCGTGGTTCAAGTAGGACGGCATGTTTTGTCTACCGCCCGTAGCGATTCTGTCCTAGGCATAGGCCGGGCCGGAGATTACCCGGCCCGCCAGAATATGGCTTATCTTTCTCGAGAAGAAAAAAACGTGGTAGATTGCAATAACGCTGTGTTTCTCTTTGACCCCCGTTCACTCTTCACTGAAACATTCTGAACTCACAGATACACGGCCTGGTCTCTCGGCACTATACAGGTCAACATGGCAGTTCGAGTACACGTGTTCATAGTTCGGTCCCTTGCAAATATCTAGAAGCAAGTAGTTCAGTACTTGTACTTCCAGAAGCCAGATAGCTGTGCTTATCGATCGATGGTGCTAGCTAAAAGATACACTCGGTGGTGCGCGGTGCATACATTGGACGGACGGTGAATCGCAGGAGCTTCCATTCGCCTGCCTCCCGTCAGTGCGCTGCTGCAAAATCTTCGCAGGATAGCTCATGACCGATTGCAACCTGCAAATTGCAGGCATTACTCGATGATGGCTGTGCCCATTAATTGGATCATTGGACAGAGACATTCCGGTGTGGATTAGCAGAGAGTATCATTTGATTAGGCTAGAATGGATTAGGCCCGCTATATCTAAGCACTTTTAGCCGCCTCGGAAACAGGAACTAGAGGCTGGGAACAAAACGGCGCAGCCTTTCTCGTGCCCTAGTGCGAGATGCTATGATTAAGCTCGAGTGTGCACTCTCATATGTTCTCGCAGACATGCACGACTTTGTCCTGCTACAGAATTATGCCTTTAACTCGCTAGTGTCGTCCTAGTTGTAGATAGCCGGAGCAGCCGTCTCCACGGCTGGATCCAAAAAATCATATGTGCCCTTTGAGCCTCCGCTGAAAGATAAGATCATTTGTAGATTCAATGTGTATCCATGCGAATAACTTTAATAGCATTTCTGTTGTTGTTAAAAACAAAGTCATTTTGACAATTCCTTATAGCCGAAGATATAGCACAAATCCCATATGAATCCGTGCTTTAGTTTGTTTCTCAATCATGTTAAACCAATTTCCAAACATAGTGGGTATGTTAAAAAAATACTGCAGAACTTTCCAAATAAGATGAGCAAAGGGACAATCGAAAAGGGCATGATTGATCGATTCATCAGAATCACAATAAACATATTTCTTAGAACCATTAGAATTACGCTCCGCGAGCTTATCTTTAGTGGGAATTACATAAAGATCTTAATCTTTAGTGGAATCTGCAGTTTCCAAATATATTTTCAAAGGAACACCATCTGCACATTCATCTTATATATCTGCATACATAGACTTAAATGAGAAAGAACCCGAAGTGTTCAGTTTCCAAACAAAAACATCTAAGGTATCCCTTAAATTAACCATCATTAGCAGCTGCACCGGATGCAACCAGGTATCAACTTATTTTAAGTTAAAGCTTTTCTAAATTCTACATTTTTGGGGGTACCAAAAGTACATCAGCGACTAGAGCATTTTTACAACGCACTATGTTATATAATGATAGATATTACTGAGCTAATTGGGTTTCACCTAACCAGATATCCTCCCAAAAGCGAGTTTTCCAGCCATTGCCTATGGTGAAAGATCCTATATTACAAAAATCATCTTTGACTCCCATCAAGCCTTTCCAGAATAGAGAATCAGTAGGTTTAGCTGTCACTTGTGACAATGTTTTATTATAGAGATATTTATCGTGCAACAATTCATGCCACACACCCTCCTTTAAAAGGCCATTTGCTAAGTAAACATTTGCTTTTATAGGTAGAACCTCCACCCCTAAGCCCCCTTGGTCTATAGGTTGGGAAATTATGTTTAATTTTGTCAAACAGTCTTTTTTTTATGCTTATCGTTTTTCCAGAAGAAACAAGACCAATAGAAATTTAATATTTTGTGTACCCCTTTCGGTATTTCTAAGAAGGACAACACAAACATTGGAAAACTAGTTAGAATTTAATTAATAAGCACTAGCATGTCTCCGTATCAAGGAAGCTTGCTTTTCTAGCATCTCTACTTCTGCTCAAAGTGGTTCTCTACTAGATTCCATTCTTCATTAAGTAATTTCTTGTAATGGATCGGGACACCAGGGTATCTAAAGGGAAGAGAACAAGCCTCACAACCAAAAATTGGTTTATAATGTTCCTCCTTTTCATTAGCCTCACCAAAATAGAAAATTCACTCTTTTGAAAGTTATTCTTTAGTCCAGGTAGCCAGTGGTGGAGCAACAGTGGGAGCTATGTGGTCAATAGACTACACAGATTTTGTTTGGCTACTCCTATGTATATAAGTATAAATCATGAAAAACTTTAAGAAATTGTAAAGAAAAACATACATTTGACATCACAGATTTGAAATGAAATCACAAGCTTGAAGCCTCGCTCCGCCAGTGCAGATAGTTGCTCAAGGTTTTTTTGAAAAGGAAATAAATTAATACCAAGAAGATATTAATTACACTCGGCCTCTGCAACAACGTAATGACTAGAGCAAGTCTATACATCAAGGATGCACACACATGAAAAACGAAAGACAAAAAAGGAAAAAAAAACCTCGCCGAAGTAAACAGAGACTCACAGCAGCAATAGCACAACGGCATCTCGATTCCGAAAAAGCTTCTCCAAAATGACTCCTCAAGAAAGATAAGAGTGCAGAAACACCGTCTTTGTCCGGTCTAACCAGCATGGTCGGATTTTCACCCTTGAAAATGTCCAATCTCTAGACCATGCATTCAACAAGGAAATGACTAGGGATTCACCATTGCTAGGTACAACCACCGAAGGTCAAATCTAGGGGTTTCACCCCCAGAAAGTGAGACACCGAGCTCAAATAGCACCAAAGAATGATGTCCGGCATTGTCACCCTGAGAACTGCCTTTAATGCTACGAAGTGCTGATCGCCAGACCAAAGTTGTAAGAATCGTGATTTTGAATCCGATCGAAACCACTATGGTAGGATCGCAAAATCGTAGGATTAAACTACTAGAATCGTAAAATCTTAGATTCTACTTAGCAGAATCGTATAATATGTTCGCTCAATTTAGGTCGTAAAGTTGTAGAATCATATAGTAGAAGCCTTTTCCGAGGGGAGGGGTAAAGGAGGGTGGGGGCAGGGGCCGGCGGCACCAGCTAGGGTTCCCCGTGTGACAAGGGTATAGATAATAGAGCCCGTCAGTTAAGAACCCCTGAGGCCTATTAAGCTAGGCCCAATTGTAATATTAGTCGAAATATGAGTTCATATCGTATATCGATATTGTAATCTGTGTCGGATCCCACCCGATCCTCGAGACCTGGCCATCTATATATAGGGGCCAGGAGGGGACGGTGTGGGACAGATTGAAAGCAAGCCAGGTTCTACACCCACGTTTACTTTCATAGCCACCTTGTTTGACTGAGTTTACCTTCGAGTTCATCCGACGCCCTATCTCCCCGATCCTAAGTCCTTCATCTAGGGCATTTGTCGAGTTTAACCCTCGTCAATTGGCGCCGACCGTGGGAACTCTGGGTGTTGGAATCATGAATTCGATGGCTTTTTTGCTTTTAGCCAACAGCAATCCGCAAGTCGACAAAATTCAGATACCCTTTGGAACCGTCGATTTTCAACCTCATCAGTCAAGTTTCGCGCAAGTATTCGAGAGCATGGATCAAGATATGGATGTGACGATCGGAAGTCTAAACTTTTGCGTCGGATCACTAGGTTCGATTCGCCTTTCAGATCCGACGAAACCGGGTCCGTCGGCAAGTGAACCCGAGACAGTAGCAATGTCAGAATCATCAGAAGGCTCTTTCAGCGAGGTAAACTCGCCGGTCAGCTTGGCAGAAGCAAAAGAAGGAAAAATCGCAGGAGGCGACGAAACCATGGAGACTTTTGACTTAGAAGTGCAACTCGAAGATCTCATGATCTACTACGATGACACCTCAGATCAATCAACAGATACCTGGAAGACAGGATTAGAACTTTCTAAAGATGACAATTCGATCTTCTCAAGTTACAACGGCAAACTCGACAATCGATACCAGATACTCGCCATCACAGGAGATAATTCAGAGGAACTCGACGAAAACAACAATCCAGTGCTTAATCTAGCAAACATAAACAGAGGAGCAAATCACTTAGCAGAAGGAAACCGCAGACTCCCTCGCAACAAGGGAGAAAGTTCGACTATCAGTCGATGAGTGGAGAACAATCAAGACAGCCGTAGAGCACAGCACGCCAATACCAACAAATTCTAGCAAAAACATGCTTTTGGGATACCATTACGCCCTAAGGCAGCAGGCGAAGCAATTAGCAAAGGAGAGGATTGAAATACAGAAAAGGAAGGACTCAGCCATTGCAACAAGCGACGCTGCTCGCAGAGCACGTAGTGACGCGTCGTACACAAACAGAAGGCATCATCGACATGGATCAAGATATGAAAATCTTGAGTACTCAGAAAGGCAAAGCATCTCCAAAAACCTTGACTCATTTTTCCTATCGGTCGACGAGCAAGGAAACATTATACCAAAAACTCCTGAAGCAGCACTGGTGGCAGCTCAAGCATACCTACATACAACACGACCAAATCCAGGAGACTCAAGGGAACATATGCACCGCGCATCACTAAATGGATTGAAGATGGTAGGCAACAAATTATCAGCAAAAGAGGAAGAGGCATATCGCAACAAAGGAACCCATAAACCAAGATCACCACGCCGTCACAACAGTCCTCGGCATAGAAGTGGAAGTCGACAATCTAGGACGCCATCACCGGGACGATACAACAGTCCAAAGAACAAAGGAACCCGACGATCCAGAACTCCCAACAGAACATACGACTACGAAGACGATGAAAAGGAGATGGGGGCGCCATGCTTTACCCGTAGGGTTCGCATCACACTAGTACCCAAAGGTTTCAAATTACCTCACGATCAACAAAAGTACGACGGATCTCAGGAGCCACAGTCATGGCTTTCAGACTACCTACAAGCAGTAAAACTATTAGGAGGAACCAGGGAAACAGCAATGCAAAGTTTGCAATTACACCTCACCGGTGCAGCAAGGTCATGGTTAAGCAAATTAGGAAAGGAAACAATTGGAAGCTGGGAGGAGCTCACAAAACAATTCACGAGTAACTTCAAGTCGACATACAAGCGGCCAGCATCCATAGAAGAAGTCAAAGCCTGCGTGCAGCAACGCAGAGAAACATTAAGAGCATATATCCAAAGGTGGAGTATAATCAAAAATTTGGCAGTCGAAGTCTCGGATGAAAGAGCAATAGACGCATTCATAGTCGGGTTACGGCGAGGAGACCTAGTCGAAGAGATGGGCAGAATCAAGCCGAAAACAATATCAGATCTAATGGATGTAGCAAACAGATTTGCAGATGGAGAAGATGCGTGCAACAATAAGCGCACGCGATCGCCAGAGGATGATAGAGGAAACAGATATGGAGGTCAAAGGAGAAGATCCCGCAATTACGACAACTACGGCTTTCACAGCCAAGTAGCCGCAGGGTACAAACATAACAGCTACCAAGGCAACGACCGTAAAAGTTCGGGATACCGTAGCTATGGCAAGGAAGATTACAAAAAGTTTCAGCCAAGGGAATCCAGAGAGTACAACCCATCACCAGAAGATATGCTCCACGGACCATGTCATATTCACTCTGCGTTTGTCGATGGGAAATGAGTATCCAGACACGCAATGTAAGATTGCACTACGTTCTTGAAATTGCAGGAAGCAACACTCAACAAACAAGCCGAGGCAAAACGGCAAGGATACGAAGGAAACACAAGCAACGCACCTGCAACCCAACAAGGAAACAGTGGAGCTCCCAAAGGCCAAGATCAATCAAACCAGGGATGCGACGACGACGAAGGATATGTTCCTTCTAAAGGGCACATTACAGCAATGATACAGCCAGTGCCCAAGTCGAACAAAGAGGAGAAAAGCATAACTCGACAAGTTAACCTCGCAATAACTTCACCTCCAGCAACAATGGAATATCTACATTGGTCAGAGCAACCAATAAAATTCAGCAGAGACGATCACCCAATAACAGTACCTCGGCCAGGAAACGCGCCCTTGGTACTCAAAGCTCAAATAGGGACGTACGATGTCGACAGAATATTCATGGATGTAGGAAGTGGGATAAACCTAATCTACGCAAAAACTCTACGGGCAATGCACATTTCCTTGGAGTTCCTGCTCCTTTCACATAATAGTTCCAGGGAGTGCTAACTATCCACTTGGTCGAATAGCACTCAACGCCTGCTTCAGAAATCGGCAAAACTACAGAAGGGAGAAACTTGACTTCGAAGTCATGGACTGGCCATCACAATATCATGCGATCCTCGGGCGACCCGCGTTTTCGCGCTTTATGGCAGTACCTCATTATACTTACCTGGTACTAAAAATGCCAGGACCCAAAGGAATTATTACAGTCAAAGGAAGCTTCGAGTTATCAGATCTATGTGACAAGGAATTCCATAAGATGGCCCAAAATTTTGGCATGATGGCAAGCTACGGGGAACCTAACTACCAAACAAAAAGCATGACTACAGGAGCCATATAGCAACTCGAAGGAAACCCCAAGGAACCAGAAGTAAAGAAACCTCGGGTACAGCTAACAGAACAAGAGAAGCCTACTCGAGAAGAAGAGAAGACTCAAGCAACATAGGCGACAAGACATACAAATTAGTAGAGTAGGAAAATAAGGCTATAAAAGCCACGAGTTATTCCAGGAAAATGCCCTCTAGATCCGGAACACAGGTCATTGGCCGGATCTCTTGGGTCATCCCATGTATCTTACATTATATGCATAAATAAAAGACAAAAGTTCCTCTTATTTGAGTTTACGTGTCTTCAAAAGCTGCTGCAAGCGCATCAATATACACACAAAGTAAAAATGCTCTGAGGATAAAATTTCTAACATAAAAAGTTAAAAAACAAAAACTCTCGCATTATACACACAAAAATACATACAAGTATCACATCATAACATCGGGTTATCAGAATCATCCACCCCCAGGGGATCTAAGTAATGATGCTCGCGGAAAAATGGGGCATCCTCTCGCAACAGCCTAGCTATAATCCTTCTGGTAGGCTGCAGGGTATTCTCCAGATGAACTCGCAAACTAGCTCCACCTTGAGGATAACTCAGTGACATGGAACTATAATTAAGCCTTGGATGCCACTTACGCACCCACCCAAGAGCAAAATTGGCTCCAGCCACCAAGTTCAGCTCTATCAGCCGATGAATTCGCTGACTCGATCTGAAAGTATCGAGTAACAATGGAAAGCTTCCAGGAAGAGGATTGCGAGGAAGCATGAAAGAATGCATGGTTATCAGAGATCTTCGACAACCATCAATTGCCTCTCCAATATGCTGAGCACGATCTTGAAGCAGCACAATAGCACGTCGGCGTCGAGGATCGGACCACAAACTGTCGATCCCCTCTGATGCCTTCTCCAGAGCTGTATTCCGCTCAGCAACCCAACGTGCTTCAGCAGCAAAGTCTAGACAAGTACCTAAGACAACAAAAGATATTAGACGGCAGTAGTGGAATAAAAGGAAACAAGAGAAGCCACAAGGAACCTCACATCGCAACATCTCGCAAATAGACTCGACAATACCGATGAGGAAGGAGTCGCATTCTTCGAGATGCACGATTTTCGCCATCAGACCCGACACCTTATCCTCAAGAATGGATATCTGTTTCATAAACCCGCAAGATTTGCTGGCCTTATCCATAGCCATCTGCGCTTGGCGCTTTGCCAAAGACAAGCGGCTCTCAAGGTCTGAAATCCTTGAGGAATACTCAGCACATTGGCAAGAAGGACGAGGAGGCGACGAAGCTCCGGAGTTGAAAACGTTGGCAGGAGATGGAGCCTAATCGCGACCCGACGATTGATACGTCTCAAACGTATCTATAATTTTTGATGCTCCATGCTTGTTTTTACACCATTTGCCTAATGTTCCGTTACACTTCGTGGCACTTTTATGCATTTTCCAGAACTAACCTATTAACAAGTCACCACAGTGCCAGTTCCCTGTTTTCTGCTGTTTTTGTGTTTCAGAAAAGTTACACGGGAAATATTCTCAGAATTGGACGAAACCAAAGCCAGTCGCTGATACGTCTCCAACGTATCTATAATTTTTGATGCTCCATGCTTGTTTTTACACCATTTGCCTACTGTTTCGTTACACTTCGTGGCACTTTTATGCATTTTCCGGAACTAACCTATTAACGAGTTGCCACAGTGCCAGTTCCCTGTTTTCTGCTGTTTTTTTGTTTCAGAAGTGATACACAGGAAATATTCTCGGAATTGGACGAAACAAGTTCCTGAAGTCTTATTTTACCCGGAAGCTTCCAGAGATCCGAAGGAGAGTAGGAGGGGGGCCACCAGGGCCCCACACGCAGGGCTGGCGCGGCCAGGGCCTGGGCCGCGCCACCCTGGCGTGAGGGCGCCTGGCCCCTCCTCTGACATCGCCCCTTCGCCTATAAAGACCCCCCGACAGAAAAAACCTAAGTACCCGATCACTTTTCCAGAACACATTGCGATCCGCCGCCGCCGTCGACCCGAAGATCGGGAGGGCCCCGAAGCTCTTCCCGGCAACCTGCCGGAGAGGGGAATCACCACCGGAGGTCTTCTTCATCGCCATGCTTGCCTCCGGAGCGATGAGTGAGTAGTCTACCTTGGACCATGGGTCCATAGTAGTAGCTAGATGGTTGTCTTCTCCACCATGTGCTTCATGTTTAGATCTCATGAGCTGCCCTACATGATTGAGATCACCGTTATGTAATTCTACATGTTTGGTTTGTTGGGATCCGATGAATATTGGTGTTTATGATTGAGTTGCTGTACTGAATATTATCTTTTGTTATCTCTATGTTGTTTATGATCTTGCATGCTCTCCGTTGTTAGTAGCTATCTTGGCCGAGTAGTTGCTAGTGACTCCAAGAGGGGGTATTTATGCTCGATAGTGGGTTCATGCCTCTATTTAACCTGGGGGAGTGATAGAAACCTCTAAGGTTGTAGATGTGCTGTTGCTACTAGGGAGAAAACAACATTCATATGCTCAAGGGCATATGCTTTGTTTACATTACACACTTTGCTTAATGCAATTATCTGTTGTTCGCAACTTAATACTCATGGGGTGTTCGGACGATATCCCCGTGAGTGGATTATTAGTCATAGATGCAGTTGGATGGCGGTCTATGTATTTTGTTGTAATGCCCAGAGTAAATCTCATAGTGATCTTCTTGACTTATCACGTTTATCTTTATTCTATCAATTGCCCAACTGTAATTTGTTTACCCAGCATGTGTTATTTATCTTATGGAGAGACACCACTAGTGAACTGTGGACCCTGGTCCTATTTCCATCATATTGCTATCACCTATTTACTTTACTCGCACTATTTACTTTACTCGCATACTCTATTGTTTTCCACTCGATACGCTCATAATCTTTGTTTCAAGCAAACCGGTGAGATTGACAACCTCATCGCAAGTTGGGAACGAAATACTTTGTTGTGTTGTGTGCAGGTTCCGCGTTGCAGCTAGCAAGCAAAGCTTGGACAAGGCGCCATATATAAATTGTCCGAAGCTGTCACAAGCTAGCAAGCATCACCTTCAGTCGTTTGTCTCTCCTCTCCAAGAACGATTAAACCTTGGTTTCTTAACTGAGGGAAAACTAGCTGCTATACTCATCACACCTTCCTTTTGGGGTTCCCAACGGGCTGGTTATTCACCACGCACAAGGACCGTCTGCTACGCGTCAACTTGGCACCAGCAGTCGCCCAGAAATTTACCGAAGCTTCCAGAGAACCAAAGAGGAGTTGGAGTGGGGCCACGAGGGGCCCACACACCAGGGCGGCGTAGCCTGGCCCCTGGCCGCGCCCCCTATGTGTGAGGCCGCCTCGGTCCACTTCTGACGATGCCCCTTCGCCTATAAATACCCCCCCGACGGGAAAAACCTAAACACCCGATCAGTTTTCCAGAACACATCGCGATCCGCCGCCACCGTCGACCCGAAGATCGGGAGGGTCCAGAAGCTCTTCCCGGCACCCTGCCGGAGAGGGGAATCGCCACCGGAGGTCTTCTTCATCTCCATGCTTGCCTCCGGAGCGATGAGTGAGTAGTCTACCTTGGACTATGGGTCCATAGCAGTAGCTAGATGGTTATCTTCTCCACCATGTGCTTCATGTTTAGATCTCATGAGCTGCCCTACATGATTGAGATCACCATTATGTAATTCTACATTGTTGGTTTGTTAGGATCCGATGAATATTGGTGTTATGCTTGAGTTGAAGTACTAAAATTTATCTTTTGTTATCTCTATGTTGTTTATGATCTTGCATGCTCTCCGTTGTTAGTATCTATCTTGGCCGAGTAGTTGCTAGTGACTCCAAGAGGGGGTATTTATGCTCGATAGTGGGTTCATGCCTCTATTTAATCTGGGGGAGTGACAGAAACCTCTAAGGTTGTAGATGTGTTGTTGCTACTAGGGGGAAAACAACATTCATATGCTCGAGGGTATATGCTTTGTTTACATTACACACTTTGCTTAATGCAGTTATCTGTTGTTCGCAACTTAATACTCATGGGGTGTTCGGATGATATCCCTGTGAGTGGATTATTAGTCATAGATGCAGTTGGATGGCGGTCTATGTATTTTGTTGTAATGCCCAGAGTAAATCTCATAGTGATCCTCTCATCATATTCACGTTGTCTTTATTCTATCAATTGCCCAACTGTAATTTGTTTACCCAGCATGTGTTATTTTATCTTATGGAGAGACACCGCTAGTGAACTGTGGACCCCGGTCCTATTTCCTTTATATTGCTATCGCCTGTTTACTTTACTCGCACAGTTTACTTTACTCGCATACTATTATCACTTTCCACTCGATACGCTCATACCCTTTGTTTCAAGCAAACCGATGAGATTGACAACCTCATCGCAAGTTCGGAACAAAGTATTTGGTTGTTTTATGTGCAGGTTCCACGTTGCTACTAGCTGAAGACACGCTAACTCGTTTTATCGTGAAACGACGCCCTTGTTGGAGTGTCACTAGGCTATCAAGCATCACCTTCAGTCGTTTGTCTCTCCTCTCCTGATCGATAAACCTTGGTTTCTTAACTGAGGGAAAACCTTGCTGCTGTATTCATCACACCTTCCTCTTGGGGTTCCCAATGGGCTGGACATTCAACTAGGCACCAGCTATTTTCTGGCGCCATCAACCAGCAATCAAGCTCTTTTCTGGCGCCGTTACCGGGGAGGAAGTAGAAGACTTCTGCGAGGGGAGTTTTCACACGCACATCCTTTACTTTGTTTTAAGTTTTGCTTTACTTTATTTTTACTTGCATTGTTTTATCAAAAACCCAAAAAAATTAGAATCCTTGGTAGTTGTTATTTCTTTACTATTAGTCATTATGTTGTTCCCTAAGTACGTTCTGGAGGACCTCTCAGTAGGTAGTGGTTCAATTATTGGGAAAGATAACATTGAGGAGTTCTTTAATCATATTAGTATGCATAAAGAAGTTGATGAAAAGTCTTTGGTTGAGCTTGCTCCTAGTATTGAAGTTGCTTCTCCTTTTATGCAACACATGTTCCTTAAGCTTCATGAAATTGAGGATCCTGAAAAGAAAGCCTTTATCTTGGAAACTTTGCGCTTAGAATTTAAGGATGTTGCCATTGAAGCTAGGAAAGTTCTTAAGCATTTTAATAAACTCGGTTCACCTATAAAGGTTATTAGTACAAACAATAATGGAACCGAAATACCTATACCTAGCAAGCTTTTGGGATTGTATGAAGCTTTTGAAAATAATTTTGATTGGATTTGTCCCAAAAATCTTTTTAGTGATTTAAGTGAACCAAAGCGTGATCACAAAGGGTCTTCAAAAACTTATGTGGATGAAATACAATGCCTTATTGACAAAACTTCTACAGTTGATCTTAATGCTTCTTCGAAAATTACTTGATTCACAATTTTCTGCGCCTAGCTCAAAGGCGTTAAAGAAAAGCACTCTTGGGAGATAACCCAATGTTTTTATATTCAGTTCTTTTTATTTTATTTGAGTCTTGGAAGTTATTACTACTGTAATTACCTCTCCTTATCCTTTTTATTTCGTTTTTGTGCCAAGAGAAGCCTCTAATTTGAGTGAGGTAAGATTTGGGGATGTTGCTGTCCTGAAACTGTTTTCGGTGCTGCACCGTAAAAATTCGTAAAAATTCTTTGTATATCTTTTGGACCTGCGATTTCTTGTGCATATGCCCCAGGTTATATCCAAACTTTCATTAGTTGAACACTTTTTGATTTGAGTAACAGAAAACACCTTAAAAATTCGACCTTTATCAGCTGTTCTGTTTTGACAGATTTCTGCCAATATTTGTGTTTGCCGCTTTATCGCTTTCTTTTTGAGTTCTTTTGATCATGGAACTTTTGGGGAAGTTGCTACAGTAGTATATGCTTAATATGTGGTGGTTTTAGGTTGAAACCTGAAGCAAAAAGGGTTGATTCAATGTTATGCTTATACTAATGTTGCTAATAGATTTGTGTTTAGTTTTGTATAAAGGAAGTTTTCAAGTGTAGGGATCGGAGAGTGATGAGATGAGTTGAAGAACATACAAAAGATCAAGCTTGGGGATGCCCATGCATCACCCCAAGAAATATCCAAGAAGTACAAGCGTCAAAGCTTGGGGATGCCCCCGAGGCACCCCTTCTTCATCGGCAAAAATCAGGTTACCTTTCAAGACACTATATTTTTATTGCTTCATGCATTATGCGTTTTTCTTGGAGCATCAGTTGTTTTTAGTTTTCAGTTTTGTTTTGTTTTGTTTTCTGCAATAAATGGTTGGACCCCAACAAATTTCTTTTGGAGAAGTTGCCTTGCTTTTCATTTGCCAAGAACACTCCATTTTTCACTCTATTCGTTTCAACGAGTGTTCTCTCTTTCTAGAACTGCGTTTAGCTTTCGTTTTTCGCCTTGATTTGTGTTCAGATCTTGTTATATCTTTTCATCAAGGTGTATTTTTGCCTCTGATCTTTATTGGTTTTCATCAAAAGAGGTGCTTATAAAAAATTTGAATGGTGTTGGAAAAGAGAAAAAGCTTTATGCAAAAAGGTGGTACAAGAAGGAGCTTGTGTAGACTGCAGCTTAGGCTTTTGCATGTCGTGCTTGATGTCTTTTTGATAGTATGCTTAGTGGTTTTGCTGTAGCATGACTTGTCTCAAATAACTGAGATTGCTTAATGAGCCTTTGAAAGAATCATGCGTTGTTTTTATCGTTTGGAAGCATTATTTTGGTTTTCTCCTTGATGCTTTATTTGGGTTGACTTGGCACATGCTCACACATGTTAGACTCTTACAAAGTCGTCAATAGCCTCTATGATCATTTAGGTTTTGACTTTTGATGCCATCTTATGCTTCTTTTAATGTCGCTTTGTCGCTTTGCATGATTATGGCCGTTATTGCTCTCTTAGTTGGTCGCTCACAGTCTTTTGCTAGCCCTCGTCTTGTAATGAGTATGAGCTCTACTCGTGCATCCAACTCCTAAAAACCAAGTTTGCCAAAGTGTCCACTAAAAATTCCCATGCATGGTATTTGTAAGCCATTCCAAGTAAATTTGCATATGCTACCCTTGAAAAAACCTTCCAAACACTTCTCGTTTTGTGACACTATTTTCAGCTCATGGGGACGTAGTGGTCGGATTTGCTATCTACCATATTGCTTATTCCAAAAAGAAAAAAAAGACACTCCTCCATGGAATGTGAATGTTGGTGGGCACCCGATGGAATCGGTTAGCCATGGTTTGTGAAAGGAAAAAAGGTGAGGAGGAGTGCCAAGCTTTATAAAAAAGCACAAAAAGTGTCAATCTCTCTTTCAAAAACTTGCTTCATTTTTGTATGGAAGATAGTAAGAACCCCATTACCAGTCGTTGACAAAAGCAACCACCTCTCAAAACCCAAGTTTTACCTCTATTTTACAAATGAAAAGTTCTAGCACATGCCTAATCAATGCTTCCCTCCGCGAAGGGCCTTTCTTTTACTTTTATGTTGAGTCACCACCTTCTATCTTTATGCACCTTCTAAGAGAGCATAGTTGTCATTCTTAGTATAATGTGCATTGTCCCAAAGTTTTCATTGATTGATTCATATTGTTGGTTTCACTTGTTCTTAAATTATTTGTATATAGTCGCCCTCTTAAAATTGAAGGTGTCCTATGCATTTATGTTTTGCTCTCTATGAAGGACAAGCTGAAAACCATTTGTATGTTTTTCCTTATGATTTGAACACATGTTTGACTTTCATTGTTTCATTGTTCATGATCTTTTATTTGTGTTCATTTTCATGTTTATAACATGGTTGCTAAGTTTCTTCTATCAAGAATATGTCTTTCATGCCCATGTTTTAAGTTCTTTTGATCCCATCTCACAATGCTTACATATATGATCAAGATTGTGTAGGTGCATGTCACCTCAAAAATTATTTCTTTTGTTATCACTTACCTACTCGAGGACAAGCAGGAGTTAAGCTTGGGGATGCTGATACGTCTCAAACGTATCTATAATTTTTGATGCTCCATGCTTATTTTTACACCATTTGCCTAATGTTTCGTTACACTTGTGGCACTTTTATGCATTTTCTGGAACTAACCTATTAAGAAGTCGCCACAGTGCCAGTTCCCTGTTTTCTGCTATTTTTGTGTTTCAGAAAAGTTACACAGGAGATATTCTCAGAATTGGACGAAACCAAAGCCAGTCGCCCAGAAATTTACCGAAGCTTCCAGAGAACCCAAGAGGAGTTGGAGTGGGGCCACGAGGGGCCCACACACCAGGGTGGCGCGGCCTGGCCCGTGGCCGTGCCCCCTATGTGTGAGGCCGCCTCGGTCCACTTCTGACGATGCCCCTTCGCCTATAAAGACCCCCCAATGGGAAAAACCTAAACACCCGATCAGTTTTCCAGAACACATCGCGATCCGCCGCCGCCGTCGACCCAAAGATCGGGAGGGTCCAGAAGCTCTTCCCGGCACCCTGCCGGAGAGGGGAATCGCCACCGGAGGTCTTCTTCATTGCCATGCTTGCCTCCGGAGCGATGAGTGAGTAGTCTACCTTGGACTATGGGTCCATAGCAGTAGCTAGATGGTTGTCTTCTCCACCATGTACTTCATGTTTAGATCTCATGAGCTGTCCTACATGATTGAGATCACCGTTATGTAATTCTACATTGTTAGTTTGTTGGGATCCGATGAATATTGGTGTTATGCTTGAGTTAAGTACTGAAATTTATCTTTTGTTATCTCTATGTTGTTTATGATCTTGCATGCTCTCCGTTGTTAGTATCTATCTTGGCCGAGTAGTTGCTAGTGACTCCAAGAGGGGTATTTATGCTCGATAGTGGGTTCATGCCTCTATTTAATCTGGGGGAGTGACAGAAACCTCTAAGGTTGTAGATGTGCTATTGCTACTAGGGGGAAAACAATATTCATATGCTTGAGGGTATATGCTTTGTTTATATTACACACTTTGCTTAATGCAGTTATCTGTTGTTCGCAACTTAATACTCATGGGGTGTTCGGATGATATCTCTGTGAGTGGATTATTAGTCATAGATGCAGTTGGATGGCGGTCTATGTATTTTGTTGTAATGCCCAGAGTAAATCTCATAGTGATCCTCTCATCATATGCATGTTGTCTTTATTCTATCAATTGCCCAACTGTAATTTGTTTACCCAGCATGTGTTATTTTATCTTATGGAGAGACACCGCTAGTGAACTGTGGACCCCGGTCCTATTTCCTTTATATTGCTATCACCTGTTTACTTTACTCGCACTATTTACTTTACTCGCATACTATTATCACTTTCCACTCGATACGCTCATACCCTTTGTTTCAAGCAAACCGGTGAGATTGACAACCTCATCGCAAGTTGGGAACAAAGTATTTGGTTGTGTTGTGTGCAGGTTCCACGTTGCTACTAGCTGAAGACGCGCTAACTCGTTTTATCGTGAAACGGCGCCCTTGTTGGAGTGTCACTAGGCTATCAAGCATCACCTTCAGTCGTTTGTCTCTCCTCTCCTGATCGATAAACCTTGGTTTCTTAACTGAGGGAAAACCATGCTGTTGTATTCATCACACCTTCCTCTTGGGGTTCCCAACGGGCTGGACATTCAACTAGGCACTAGCTATTTTCTGGCGCCATCAACCAGCAATCAACGATCCACCAGCACGCATAGGCTGGAAGCCAAAAGAAAAAAAAAAGAAGCATCTCAGAAGACTAAACTGAACACGACATTTCGCAAAAGAAGAAATATTTACAAAAGTGCAAACCCTCTGACTAAAGTTCTCGGGCTACATACGACTAAGAGTTTTACTACATCAAAGTAAAACTAAAAATTACAAAAGGAGGCCAAGTCTACGCCACCTCGGCCTCACAATCCGTAGCAGAAGTAGGCATAGCAGAAGCAGCACCAGCATCGGGAGGAGGCATAGATCCACTTGTTGCCGGAGTTGAAGAAATTGGCGTAGTACCGGTCGCGGAAGCCGTCGAGGGAGAAATCATCGACACGATGCCTGGCGCATACCTTTTCGCCTTCTCGAAGAAAGCCTTCAACTCCGAACGGGGACGGCCGTGGGAGCAGCTCACCTTCTCCCAGTTAACCTCCTCACCATGTGCATACGAAAACACAATGGCCCCCTCGGCACCTCGCTTCAAGGAGAGGCCCTTCGTAACAAGTATGGGGTCGTCAGGGGTGTCAAAGGCCTTGGCAAGGTTCTTCAAATCTGACACCTCCACCTTTTGCTTGGGCCACAACCCGACAAAGATCCGCGTAAGCGCGCGGTTAACCAACTCGAAGATTTCCTGGATGGATATCCAGTTCACTTCTAGCAAGCAAACTGCAGCCAAGAGAGGATCGTCGTCTGGTTGTAAAGTTGACGCAGACACTTCAGTATATTCTGTAAAACCAAGGAAACAAAAAACAGTAGAAAAGGAATACATCAGCAAGCATAAGAGAGTGAGCAAATCAACAAAAGGAAAGAAAGGTATAGTATATACCTCCAGCAGCAGCAGAGATCGTATTCAGCCGCTCAGCCACGGCCTGTTCTCGCTGGAGGTGCTCCTTGTTAGCATCAGTCAGGGCCTTTTCCGCTTTCTTCGCCTTAGCCAGTGCTGATTTAGTAGACTTCTTAGCATTGACCTTGGCAGCAGTGGCGGCATCAAAAGCTTTCCTAGAAGCTTCGAGTTCAGCTTCCAGTGATGAAATGCGAGCATTGGCTGTCGCTAGAGCATCTGCAGTTCATCAAAGAGGAAAGAAAAGTCAAGCAAAGAAGCAAAGAAAGGCATACAAGACAAGCAAATATAGGAAAAGAAATTTACCCTCGGAGGCCTTAGCAGCTTTCAGGTACTCGACACATTCATTGCCCAAGGCGAAAAATTTCTTCATCAAGTTCTGTTTAGAAAATAGGACGTGAGTATCAACACGCAAAAGTAGAAGTAAATATACCAGTATATTCACGCACATCGTCGGAGGAGCTTGTGGACTGATGGGCCTCAAGAGTAGCACCGGCGTCTGACGATTTCTTCAAGCGCTTAGAACTATGAACAGTGACTACCTTCTTCATAGGCTTCTTCAGAGCTTTTGGAGATTTCGCTGCTGGATCGACCTCTTGTGACGGTGGCTCGTCGACAACAGGAGTATCAGTGATAGGGGCGGCAGCAGCAAATCTCTTCGGGTTCTCCTCATCACTGAGAAAAGAAGCAAAAGATAAAAGTCATTTATCGAAGTCGACAGGGAAAAGATAGTATATGAAAACAAAGCAGAAGGACACTCACGAGTCCATGAGATCGAAGAGCTCTACGTCGCCCTCTGGCGCGAAAGTTTCCCCGACCATAGTTTTATGAGAGGAGGCACTCGAGGAAGCAAACTCTTCGACATGCTTCCTCTTCTTGTCAACGCCAAGATCTTCAGAAAGCACAGGAGGAGGTGACATCGTTGAGCTGGTCCTTTCTAGCGAATCTTCCTTCGTCCCCATCTTGGCTGTCCTCAGCCTCGGGGGCTTCAGAGGCCGCGGAAACAGGCACATTTGGAATGGCCCCTCCCTCTGGGAGAGGAGGGCGAGAAACAAGAAGTCGATGATCCTAAAAAAGAAAACAACCCGAGAGTTACAAAGCAAACAAGGATAAGAGAAAAACAAGGCAAATAAAGAAAGTAAAACATACCGCAAGCAAGGGGTGCTCGGAGTCGAAGTAGTTAGCGGCTAAATCCGCAACTTCGTGATCCTTGGTGAGAGTAGTAAGAGCTCTCACACGTTTGTCGAGATCCTTCTTCTCCATAAGATCTTCGGATACTCGAGAAGGATCCTCCAAGCCGGAAAATGTCCACAATTTGGAGAGACGATGCTACAGGGGTTGAATTCGATATTGCAGGAAAAACGCCATGAGTTGAGTACCCAAAAGTGCACCTCCTCTACCATCCTTCAGCTCCTGGATGCGGGCTAGAAGTGGCTTGACTTCCTCCATCTCAGCATCGTTGGGAGGCGAGTCCCACAAGGCCAATTTCATCAATTCCTAGGAAGCATCAAATAGAGCAATGCCGTATTCGTCAGAGGAAGAGACCTTTCGGTCTTTGATATAAAACCATTTAGTTCTCCAACCCTGTACCGAGGCAGCCATGGAAAATTCCAAATACTGCGATTCAGCACGGACAGATATAACTGCTCCACCCAGTTCAGGTTTCTTCGATAATGAGACACTGGGGCGGAGCCGAAAGAGGGATCTCCAGAGAAGAAAATGGGGGTCGATCCCCAGGAACGACTCGCAAAGAGTTATAAAGCAAGCAATATGCAGGATGGAATTTGGTGTGAGCTGATGAAGCTGCACACCATAAACGAAAAGAAGCCCACGAAGGAACTCGTGGGTAGGAAGGGAAAGACCGCGCAAAAGAAAGGCAAAAAAAATCACCTGAAAGCCGCTTTTGGGCTTGGGGATCCGTTCGGTGCTTGGGAAGATGACCTGATCGTCATCGGAAATGAGGCCATCAGCTTGGGCCTTCTCCAGATCCTTCTGCGTGAAAATAGAAGGCACCCAGCTGGTCGCGGCGTTCGCAGTCTTCCCCTTGGTCATCTTGTTCTTCTACGCCAGATGCTTCACGCACATCTATGATTTACGCATGGGGGCTAAGCAGGAGATCAGAGGGGTGCAAAGATTGCAACAATGGCGGCGGCGACGGAAGCAATGAACTGGTAAACAGTGATTTCCCCCACTCTCCCCTTATATAGCTTCCTGGTAACGGAACGTGGACTAAGACGTGGCGCAAGGAGCGGAAACGGTAGCCCACTAACGGGCAGAGAAATTGCGAAATTACCGCACTGCCCATGGGTAACGGTCAAAATCAAGAGATAATTACAAATAGATTAATTGTATTAATGACGTCACAAATGTGCGGGTAATGAGAAGTGAAGACGATGATAGCAATGGACACTAGTAAGATGAACAATCCAAAGATGGTTCGATATGGCGAATTCGTATAAAGGAAGATCAAGGAAGCCGATGAAAAATTGAGTCCGGTAAAGGAGAAATCATTCTTCGAGTCTATACCCGAAAATATTCGGCTATAGCCTCGGGGGCTACTACCATCGGGAGCGCTGGGCGCGCACCCGACAATATTATTGAGTTACGTTATGATCTCATGACATGAAAGAAGGCACACTGTCTTTGAGCCTATACTCGAAATAAGTTTTTTCGACTATAGCCTCGGGGGCTACTCCCATTGGGAGCGCTGGGCGCGCACCCGACGATGTTTTATAACGAACAATGGAGGAAAGGATGCAAAAGAGACTTTGAAGATATCACTACTACCATCGGGAGGGAGTTTTATCAATTAAGGTGGAATAACCCGAATATTTGACACGTTAGAACAGTCAAACAAGGCTGTGACATATGATTCTCGAGTTGCGTCATCGCGACAAAACTGAAATGCCGTGATTGAAATATATCACGAAGGTAAGACCCTAGGATCCGTCCTGTGTGGCCCGGTATACGCATATGGATGCGCTCTGCTGGTATGTATCCGTGTCTACGACGCGAAGAAAAATCCTGGTGGACGCACTGGATACCCTGAGAACCACTGGGACTCATTCTTTGTAAGTCCTAAATGCGGCAAAAGAATGGGTTTGACCGGTTTCCCGAATTCAAGTCCAAGGGAATTGAATTTGAAATAGATGGCAAGTATCTGTTCCGGCGGTTAACTGACATCTTGATCCGTCAAGCTTGTTCATCAAAGCCCCTTGCGAGATATTATAATAAAAGGTAAGTCGAAAGACCAAGTCAAAGATTTTAAGATTTTAAGAAGTCAAGTATTGATCAAGTCGAAGAATTGAAGATCTGAGATTCAACCTGAATCTGCAATTCTGGTAGAATCTCGAGGGCTACTGACAAGGGTATAGATAATAGAGCCCGTCAGTTAAGTACCCTTGAGGCCCGTTAAGCTAGGCCCAATTGTAATACTGACGGTGTGGGACAGATTGAAAGCAAGCCAGATTTTACACCCACGTTTACTTTCATAGCCACCTTATTTGACTGAGTTTACCTTCAAATTCATCCGACGCCCTATCTCCCCGATCCTAAGTATACCTGGGCATGTTTTCGGGCCGGGTCGGGCCGGTAAAAAGCCCGACTCAAAAATCTGTTGCCCAGGCCCGGCCCGGCCCGACTGTCGGGCCGTGTTTTGCTACCCAAGCCCGGCCCGTCGGGCCAAAAAAACGTCGAGCTGTCGGGCCGTCAGGCCGGGCCTTCCCAAAATCTGCCAAATCTTCTGCCCAGGCCCGGCCCGACTAGTCAATCAGGCCAAATTTCTCTGCCCAGGCCCGGCCCATCGGGCCAAAATAAGAGGCCGGGCCGGGCCATTTTCGAGCCAGGCCGGGTCGGGCCGTCGGGCCGGGCTGCCCATGCCCAGATCTAATCCTAAGTCCTTCATCTAGGACATTTGTCGAGTTTAACCCTCGTCACCGTGTCACCTCAAAGAGGGCTGCTCAAGATACTGAAAGTAGTTTTAAAAAAAGATACATAAAGTAAAATCTGATTAGACCAGAATGGATTAGCCCCGACATATCTAACCACTTTTAGTCCCCTCGGAAACAGGAACCGGTGGCCACAAAGAAAACGCCGCAGCCTTTCTCATGCAGCACAGTGCGAGATGGTATGATTAAGCTCTCTGTTTATGCTCGAGTGTGCACTCTCATATGTTCTCGGAGATATGCACTACTTTGCCATGCTATAGAATTCTGCCTTTTACGAGCTAGCTAGTGTCACCTTTTCCCGGTTACTTTGTTTTCCTTTCGTTCCTTTGAGCCGTATATACGTGTGCGTTTCACTCGATTGCCCTAGGCTTTTCTTCTAGTAGGCAAACAAAAGGCAGTGAGAAACGAGTTGAGCATTTGGGAATCTACTACTCCCTCCGAGCCATATTACTCTTCGCTAATACGAATGTATCTTTTACTAAAATATGTCTAGATACATCTATATTAGCGAAGAGTATTATGAGTCGGAGAGAGTAGTACTAGTAGTCTTCTTTTGGTAAAGTCTGAATCTAAGCAAGGTGCAGGTAGCGTCGTCTTTGTCGGGGTTCAGCGACGGATGGAAAGCGGCGACCGTCTCAGTTCGTCCGTAGCGCTGTAAAAGCGCCGGTTAGGTGCCGATTAGACGAGCTAAACTAGCAGAAAGTCCTGAACCGCCCCAACATCCTCATGGAAAAGAACCAACCGCGAGCTACTAAATCGAAGTCGAAGAACCGGCCGGGGCAGCTTCAGCATGCACAAGTAGTCAAGGAACGAGCCAAAAGCGGCAGGCGTTCCGAGTGGTCGCCGCCTCCCCTCCCGGCGAGAAAAGCCGGGGCGGCGTCGCCGTCAGGAACGGATTATGAGACCGGCAGCGGCGGGTCGCGGTCGCCACCGACCGCACGCAATTGCGGCAGCACTAGCACGTACGACGACGGACGCACGGTGCCTAGCTCCACCACGTCGCCGTCTCGATATCCTCTCGGGATACGAGAGGAGGAAATCCGATGAGCGAGGTAGACGCGGACCGTAGACCGACCCTCCTACTTCTTCATGACGCATCGACGCAATGCGAGGTGGGTGGCGCCGCCGCGCCGGAGAAGACTGGGATCATCACGGTAACTTCGCGGTGCACATCGCACGGAACAGTCCAACTTCCCAAGGGATCGAGGAAAAATCGTCTGTCCCCGGCCGGTGCATGCGCCGATCGAAAGCCGCTCGTCTCGTGCTGCTCAGCAGGCGTCTGCAATCCCACTGCCGCACGCCTGTCGCGTTGAAGAAGAAGATGGGCATGGCATCCATCCTCGCCATCAGCGCCGGCGGAACCGAGCTTTCGCCGATCGAGCGCACTGTCAGTGTACCTCCGTGGCGCCAACAGAGTTCACGTGCCGGAAATGGGTTCAGATCAAATGGATGTGTCTGTATGGATTAGTCGTTTTAAACGCATTGACTGACGGCCGCCTGACCGGTCTCAGGTCATGGGCGTGCCGTGCACTGTAGTACGTGCATGGCTGCAGAATTCTAACGAGTTTTCTACTGACCAGTTCCATGTAGCGAGATTCCAAGAACAAGGGCTAGCGACAGAATGAAGAACTTGTACCGAAATGTGCATCGCATGCAAATTCGCAAATAGAATTATTATTACCATGCAAATTCGCAATTGCAAGTTTGAAGCGTCCTCTAATTGCGGCAATTGCAAAGGTCAAACAGCCAAAAATAGGAAAGTCATGATGGACGGCTCAAGGAGTTATTTTGTTTGAATCAAGCATTTCATGTTAATCATCATCTAACGATCAAACCTAATGCACAATCTTTACACACGAGTGCTGATCACTTCTTCCCCTTGGCGATCGAAAGCTCTTCCAGCCACTCCAGGATCCGAATGCGACGGACGCCTCGGCCCCTCTTCGCGCCTCCTCCGTCAGCGCCGCCCTTCCTCGCCGCCTCCGGCACGCCGACGGGCTCCACGACGACGTCGGGAGAGCATCTGCACCCGAAGAGCCGCCCCGACCCGTGCTTCCGGAAGCTCCTCTCGATGATGGCGCTCGTCGCCCGCTCGAACCTCGCGCTCCGGCCGCTGCCGCCCCGAGACGCCGCGGTGATCCTGGCGTCGGCCGGCCGCGGCGGGTACACGTCGGGGGCGCCGACGACGCCGAGGCGGATGACGCCCCACCCGGCGGGCGCCGGGGCCGAGCCCGTGCTCCGGCGGGGGCGCGCCGACGAGCGCAGCTGCGGCGACGGGCTCGGGTGCGCGTAGAACAGGCTGCTGGAGAGAGACCTCCGCGGCGGGGGTCCCGAGGCGGCGGCGTGGTCGGAGGAGGCGCTCTTGGACGAGTGGCTGCGGCTCACGCACCCGCTGCTGCTGCCGCTCGAGCTCGCGCTGCGGCAGTCGTGCCGCGACCCGAAGCCGGACGTCGACGCGACAGATTCCAACCGCGGGAGCAGGACGGCGCCGGGGGCCTCGGTCGACGGCGGACGGAGTGGGAGCAGCTTACCGTGGGAGAAGAGCTCGTCCGCCACGCACATGTCCGCGCCCGCGCCCGTGCCGGCCGCTAGAAGGCCGCCGGTGGGCGCGACGCGAAACTCGAAGTCGTCGGCCGCTTCGGAGGCGGAGCTGTCGGTGCCCTCGCGGGGCTCGTGACGGGCGTCGGCCATGCTCGGGTTCTTTCCTTGGTCCAAGGAGAAGAGAGGGGAAAGAGATGCCGGGTTTTGTTCTGTTCTGTTCTTCCTTTTGGCTTGTTCGGTTTTTACTGCGAGGAAATAATAAAGATATGGGTGGAGAGACAGAGGTGCTGCTGTGCTGTGGCTTTGTTGCTGCCGGGGCCCTGAGCTGTGTCAGTACTATGTAGTACAGTACCCTGCTTAAATAGTTTTTTGGTCAATATGCAAAAAGTTGCTAGTCAACGACACCAATGGTTACGGTTGCGGAGGATTTGGAGAAAATTTATGGCACAGTTACTAGTACAATGATAATCGACGACCAAAATACTATCCTAAAGCTTCCAAAGCAAAAGTCAAGGCTATCTTTGATTCACTAATGGTTATACATAATTCTGAAAATAATAAATAAGATAAAACATAAAATTATAATGGCATGCACATTTTACATAGGATTTTGACTTTTGAGGCCTCTTTGACTTGCATGATTTCTAAAGAAAAGGGTAACATTACATGCATAACTCGAGCAACAAGCAGTCTTCAATAATTGAAAACTAAATAAATTAGCACAAAACAAATGTTTGGCCAACATAGAAATAACAAACTAAGTTGTAACAAGTTGTTCGAGTGGACTGAAAAATCTTTAGAGTTCAGATACTCTAGAGATACCAAGAAAGTACTTTGAATCATGGATCCTTTGGCAGCATCATCCGATAAAAGATTATTTTCTAAAGGTTAGGACGGCTGAAACTAATTATGTTAAATGTACTACATACAATTCTACATATTAAAAAACTACCACAACAACAACAACTCATAAGGGTCCAATTCTCCAAAATTTATATGAAACCATTTGAATAGAAAACTCTTGGATCCACAACCCTCATAAAATATATACTTCTCTCACACTCCAGGGTTGACATTCATGACTGGTCAATGTGTACCACAAGCATCTGCTTAATTCCCATCATCTAACTTATAGATGAGCGTTACAACTCGACATAAATAATCACTCAAATAGGATAAAAAGGCAAACATATAACTAGTATCGCGTAATTATTGAATAATGTGATCCATTTTATAGCCATGGAAGATAAGGGACTGGACAAATGGCTCCCTGGCTATAGTGAGATTTTTTTTTTAAAATGAAAATGACATTTGAAAGTTTAAAATTAGGGAAAAATACTAGATGTAGATGACGATGAAATCTACTGTGTGCAAAAAACCAATCCAAAACTCGTTGTTTTTCGGCTGTGAAAAAATGACAAATGTGTGGATATGGGTGCGGTGAACTTCGTCAGATTTATCATTGTTGTGTAGCCTAAAATACAACGAATTTTGAAATTGAGTGTTTGCACACTTGTAGAGTTCAATATTATCTACATTCAGGATTTTTAATTTTACAATATGTGAAATATATAAATGTCAATTTTGAAAAAAAAAATCAAAAAAAGGTATCCATGTGGCTCGAGCTCCATTTGTGATTTCTCTGCAAGATAAATATCTCTTTGAACCACCAGCTCATTATGTGTAGAAACTTAACTTGCATATCTAGGCAAATTTGCCGCAAGTAATCCGGGATAGAGTGAGTAACATATTTTCTATAGGCTGAGAAAACATGCCTAAAGGCAAATTTGGAAAACAAAATTAAAATGGAATGGAGTGAGTAGTTTTACCTTCATCTAACGCGACCTCTATGGCGCTCCTTGGTTGGGACTCATGACTTGTCCTCTTTTTTTTTTTGAACAGGGGGGCGGTCCCGAGGGTCCGAGAAGCATCCATTAATTTCCAGCGGTGGAGTTACAAATTACATCCAGGACTAAGAAGAAAAAGAAAATTACACTCCAGTCCTTACATTTAGCACTTAGGACCCTAAAAGTTAATTGAGAAAAGCCATCAGGTCCAGCTCCTTCTCCACTCTGCCTGAGAGCTACAGCACGGCCAACCACATCGACGTCGGGGACGAAACCACTTGACTCGATGCAGCAGGAGCCCGCCGAACTGGAGCAACAAGGCCTCCGACATGGCACAACGGCCTGGAGGTTGAGAATCACCTGCAAACGCCGGCCGGAGTGAGCCGTAGCCGACGAAGAGGGCGGGAGAGGTCGCCCTTCGACCATTAGAAGCGACAGTAGAGACGGGGCTGCCGCTGATGCTCTCCCAAGCGGAGCTTCCCAGCTCCCCGGATGCAGACCAGCATCACTACAGACCACCATGTCGAGGCCCATCCTTTCAGATTCACCATGAACCGAAAAGGAGAGCAACGAACAGTGGCTGCCATGAATAGATCTGCCCAAGGCCTTATTTACGGAGTAGTTCGCAGCCCCCCGCCCCACCGCCTGCGGCTCCAACCGCTGGAGCACCACGATGACATGCAATTTGATGGCCGTGAGAGGTGATTCCCTCATTGCACCGTCGTACAGCTATAATGCAATCTGCTATTGACAGGGAATGTACTTGTAGCCATTGGCGGAGCCACCACCGGGTCGAGCATGGGCAGCCGACCAGGCTCAATTTTGGGCAAGAAAAAAACAGCCAAACAGGTAACGATTCGCTGCCACGCATGCTGCCCCGCATCAATCCTCTCGCCCTCGCTCTCGCTGACCCGCACCGAGCCGTCACGAGCCCGACCTAAAAGCATCTCCACCGGCGACCTCAAAACCGTTCTCAAAATGCGGCCAGCGCGTTAATTGGACTCGAGGGTCAAAAAAGGGCCACACCGGCGTCTCTAAAATCAAGCCGGCGCGCCATCGAGTCCAAAAAATAGCCGGCACCCCCGCGCCGACCCCTGCGCGGCAGGATCCTATCGAGGGCGCCGGCAGCATGCGGCAACTCGCTACCGACACCTCAGCCTCGTGTGTAAGCGAGCGCGGCCGACGGTCAGCCTATTTTATGATGACGCGACCGCTGTCGGTCGTCGCCTTTATTGCGCCGCGGGTTCCCGAGGCGCCGCGCGGAGCCCGACGGCCATGCGGCGACGCCTATCTCCTGCCATGAATGCGCACCGGTGGAGCTTCTCCTGCCACCATAAAACCCCCCTCTTCCTCTCGGCGCCTCACTTCTTCCCGCCGCCCACCATTCCCTCTTCGAGCCGTCGCCTCACTTCTCGACCGCCGCCCTCGGCTGCCCGTTCCCGACCGCCGCCCCACACATGGCTCGCTCTCCCTCTGCTCTGCTCAGCCCACCGCTAGCCCCGCACACGACGCTGCAGCTCTGCAGAAGAAGAAGCACGCAAGAGGGCACGCATAGAGATTGAATTTCCCCCATTTGTCTTGAGTTTTGATACGTATTTGTCTAGTAATTACTAGTGTGAAATCTTTCCTCATAGTTTGTTTTCTTTTCATTGTTCTAGGCAATTGTTTCAAAAATCTTTGATCTAGCAAATGTGGTTGCCGATCCTGGAATTCGGAGACCAATTGAGTCATATGGTACCCCTGAAATTGGAGATAAAATGCGATGGGCATATTTGTAGCACTTTTGTATCTAGTTCATGTTTTTTAGTCAGTTTATACTTCTACAAGATGAAATGTGACAAATGAATCTGTTTGGACCATTTTTTGTTGATTACATTCGATTTCCTGCTAAATTTTTTTTAGAGCTTATTTGTTCGACCCGGCTCAGTTTTATTCCTGGCTCCGCCACTGCTTGTAGCTACTCCATGCGTTTAAAAATATAAGATGTTTTAGTTTTGCGAAGTGAGTGTATTTAGACATGTTTTAGTGTATAGGTTTATTTGACACTAAAAGATATCTAGATACACTCACTTTATAAAACTAAAACATCTTATATTTCTAAACGGAGGGAGTAATTATGATCAACTATAGCAACTTCACATCTGCTATTGACAGGGAATGTACTTGTAGCTAATTATGATCAACTATAGCAACTTCACATCACCTGATCACGCCGCCAAGAGACCTGGAGGGAAGGGTACTAACATTCCATATTCTCTTTTGGCTTTGATTAAGGCGACGGGGACGGGCCATCGACGAGACGGCACTGGCTCATCGGCGTGGAATAACTCATCTGATGCCTGATGGCAAGTTGAGCAGCAGTTATCAGATAAACGAATGTTAGGGTCTGTTTAACGTCAGAGAAGATGGGTGATGGGGCAGCAGCGGTGGGTGTGGGGGCTTTCGGCTGTTTTATGGCCGGAGTACGTTGTACGTGACACCCAGGTGATCCATCGGTCGGCCGCGGCCCTTGGCATGGCACCGGTCTCAAGCTTTTTATCTGGAAACCACAACGGCCTTCTGTGCTTTTTATCGTCTGGTACAGTAATATGGCTGGGAAGCTTTCAAGCTTTCTGGTCCCGTGCATTAGGGCATCTCCAGCGGGCCGATCCAAATGGACACCGCGGGTCCGTATCTGTTCTACCGGACAAACAGGCCGAAAAACCAGCACCCAGCGGGCCGACCCAACCGGACCCCGGACCGCGGGGCCGTCCGCGCGCACCCATCCGTGACCCAGTTTTGGGTCGAAGATGGGAGCGCGCGGACACCGCGCGGACGCGCTCTTGTCCTCCCCTGGCCCAACTGTCAGCTACCCAGTTAGCCATTTCCACGCCCTTCCCCAAATTCCTTCCTCCCTCTCCGCCGGCGCCGCCGTAGTCGCCGGCCGTAGATAGCGTCGGTGTCGCCGGACACGCCGGACCCCAATCCTAGCCGTCGTTCGCCCGCCGACGCGTCAAAGGCAAGACTGGAGGGCCGCCGTAGAAGCTGCCAGATCTCCACCGCCGCCGCCACCACCTTCCGGCCTACGCCTCGGCAGCGGTGACTCCCCGCCCCATTGCCCTCTACCTGTGGAAGCTCTACGCCGCCGCCTCCGCCACAGCTCCGCCGCCAGGAGGCTGTTTGACGCCGGCACGCTCCGCCGCTCCAAAGGTGCTCGACCTTTTGCCCACACCATTTGGTGCGCAGATGGACTACGAATCGGTGAAGTACTACTACGACACCTTCATCGACACCTCGTCGGACGAGTCCGACGGCGACACCGACATTTTGATGGCGGCGGCGACATTCATCCACGAGCACAATGAAAGCCAGCTGCCACGCCATAGGGGTTCGGTCCCTGGCCGTGCGCCCAACCTGGAGCGTAATCGAGAGGCAGGGCACGTGCAGCTCTACAACGACTACTTCCACCCCACCGAAGCCGTGTTCAAGGCCCAGTTCCGGCGCCGCTTTCGCTTTGCTGTCCTCCAATCTCGCTTTGCTGCAGTCAGGTATCCTGTAAAGACATGGAGCCAAGAGCGCATGTGGGAGGTGATGACATGTTGTGTGATCATGCACAACATGATAGTGGAGGATGAGCACGACGATAGCATCTATGATCAGGGGTGGCAGTTTCAGGGTGAATTGGTTGCACCAATTCCGGGGCCTGCATCATTTCAGGATTTCCTACATTGCCATCACGAGATTCGTGATCGTGAAGTCCATCAGCAGCTACAAAAGGATTTGGTTGACCACATGTGGCTACATGTGGGAAATATGCCAGAAGCCGATGAGGAAGACAACTAGTGCACCCACTTTTATATTTGCTTTCGTTTTATTTCAAACTATGTTTAATTATAAACATTTTATTTAGATTATGAACTATGTTATGTACTATTTATATTGAATTTATGTATGAACTATTTGTCTCAGTGGCTTCGCCCAGAAAATGGTAGTGCCGCCCAGAAAATCGGTCTCACTGGCTTCGCCCAGAAAATGGGTAGCGCCGCTGGGTGCACCGCCCGACCCAAACGGACCGAGGCCGGACGGGAGGCCTTTTCTGTCCGGGGCCCGACCCAAACGGACCGATTCGGACGTTTTGGCTGTCCGAAATGGGTCGGCCCGCTGGAGATGCCCTTAGTGCCGTCAGCTCGGGCTGTTGAGAGTTTTTTTTTTACTGTACTTGTTGGCTTGTCGCGGGAGAGCTGCAGTACAGTGGTAGCATATGGACTCGCTTTTCTATTCCTTTAAGTGTACTAGCAGCGGGCCCACTGAAGATTTTTATTTTGAACCTTCACTAATGATATATATATATATACTTTAATTGTGCAAAGTCTCGGTCTGAAATACGTTACTACCTTCGTTTCGATGAACATGGCGCACACATATTCAAAGACATTTTTTAAATATAAAATGAGAAATAAAATCTTGATTATATTGTACCTAATTAGTATAATTGGATTCCTATTGAGAAAAACTTTCTAAGGATTCCAATTTTATGTCAACAACTTTTATATATTTGGAGCAATTCTTGGCCAAAGTAAAAAACACAAAAAACAAGGGTGCGCCTTATTCATTCGAATGGATATCCTACTATAGTCTCTATAATGTAAACAAATTTATAGATCGCGGTGTGAACAATGTACCGTCAAACCATGTTAGATTTTGTCTTTTTTTGTAGTGCATGGTTGAAGTATACATCCTTAGGTATATCTACATATTTTTTTAAATTAAACTTGAAAAATGTTATTTTTGAGTTTTTAAAATATAGTGCTCTAGTGAGTTTGGGCTCCAAATGCATTTCCCGCATCTATCATGCACTTGTGAGCTGTAGTAGAGCATCTTCAACGGGCCTCTTAAACCTCTCGTCTATTTAGTTGGGCCTGTGGACAAAAAGCAAAGATCCAAAGGCACCCTCAACAGACAAGTTATCCATTGTCTATCAGTTTTGCCCTATTTTGCCCCAAGTTGAGACCGATCTGAGGCCATAGGGACAGTGTCCATGCCCTCTTTGTGTTCGTATATGGTCCGCCTATCAAACATAGTGCCCACTTCCTACCTCTCTCCCGTCTATTACGGTCATGACTCTAGGCTTTCCATCGCTCTGTCGTCTGCCGCCAACGCCTTTTCCTCTCCACCTCTGCTCCCGCGCACCATCGGATAACCCTACTTTGTCCGATGCAGAAATGGATGCAGTCGATCTCGTTGTCACCGCCACCAACCGAGTCACAATGACAAAGAGCTAAAGAGAGGCAATTCATTGCACACATGGGTAGCTACACACCCTCTCGTCAACTTTTGGTTCAAGACATATGAACCTACTTTACCTTGTTTTCCTAGCAGAACACATAATTCTACTATACAAAAGTGGTTTCAGAATTTTGATTTGATTTTTTCATCAAAGTCAACTAATAAACAAAATTTCCATTGACTTTTTGATTTTCGAGTTGACTTTGACCCAAAAAAATCAAACCAAAATTTTAAAACTACTTTCGAATGTTAGGGTCCGATTAACGTCAGAGAAGAGAAGATGGGTCACATGAGGCAGCAGTGGCTGGTTCATATGGCTTGAATAAAAAATGAGAGGGGTGTAGCTACCCATGGGGGCAACAAGTCCTTTTTGAAGAGCTAAATCCCTACTTCATTGGAATATTTTATTATTTTATAATTTATTTGTGTGTTAGAATTTAGTAGCATCTTTTATATGTAATGTAAATTGAATTGCCAAAATTTAGGCAAAATGGGACAAACTAGACATGAGAATTTTTTACATGGATGTGCCAAAAAAAGGTTGGGATTAATTTCTAAAACCCAATAGTTTGTTGGGTCAAAAAGGTGGTATCATTCCTCCTATGGACGTTTCGGAATGCATCAGCATGTATGCATGAGCCCCATCGCACACCAGCTAGCGAGCTTAGGTCGTTTGTTTTCCTCTAGTACAAACGAAAACAAAAATATATAAAATGAAGTACAAATACACCAGTGAAAAAACGAAGTACACATTACAACTAAAACCAAAGTACATAGTATAAAAAGTACACTAAACAAAGTACAAGTACACTAAACAAAGTACAAGTACACTCCAAGTATAATTCTACTAAAATCAAAGTATAAAGTATGCTAAAATAGAAGTACAAAGTAGACTCAACAAAGTCAAAAAAAAGTACAGAAGTACACTAAAAATGTGAACTCAACTCAATGAAAAACAGAGTACACTTACACTACAACCCGGGGTATACCGTAGTAGTAATGGAAGTAAAAAAAGTTCCTCAAAATCTATCAAGGAAAAATTGTACTCTCACTCCTCCTGTGTTCCCCCTCTCTCTCTCATTCCAATCTACCTTTGCTCCTCGTTACAATACTTGAACAAACATACAGACACACAACACGTGAAGGAGGTGCTGATACTTGGCGAGAAGAGAGCGTAGGAAGAAATACCACGACACACTTGGTAGGCAGAGAGGATGTAGGAAGGGAGCCTTCGACACTTGATGCATTAGGAGCGAGCTAACTAAAACTCCTAAAAGGATGAGCTTTTTCTTAGAGATTATGGTTATACAGACTTACGGCATCCACTGTGTTATCCACAAGAGCTATCTACAAGTAAACAATAGTCCATAAAATATCTATATACATATTGGAACTTGTCCATAAGTAAAAAAAATTATAGATAATCTATAAGCTTGTGGATTGTTCATAAACAATAAACAATTATTTACTCACTCCTCTCTCTCTTATACGTGTGTACTCTTAACATACATGTGGGTTCCAGCTTATGGCAAAGTTGACCTTATACATTGTACTCCCTTCGATCAGATATAAGTGTCGGTATCAATAATTTTTTACTAATTTAGTATAAACTTGTGCTAAGTCATTGAAATTTATTTTTGATCGGAGGGAGTAGTTATTTTTGTAAGCTCTATAGGTCCCATCTTATGGTAAAACTTGGCCTTATATATATTGTTTTTTTAATCACTTGGCCTTATACATTTTTTTAGGGCAACTTGGCCTTATACATAGGTGATGTCCTTATAGCACAATATGGCCCAGCAACAAACAGAACACAAACTCTAATTCTGGTCTTCATTACTATCGGGGGTTATCAGTTTGCGGTTCCTCACTTCATTGCCACAGGCTGAGAGGGGCCCAAATTCCTTGTAATAGAAGCAATTTGAATAGTTGGCATGTCAATTATTCAGAGGGCCCTTTTTGACCAATTCTGTGTGAGGACAAATTTAGTCAGCATAGAGTATAGGATAAGAAGACCATTTTGCCCCTCTTTCCTATCTTTCATTGACCCTTGAAATCGACTATGGAAAAGATGCCTGAGAGAACAAAAATCCGGCGAGCCCTGCCTCCTCTGCGACGGCGCCTGGTTACTCCGCGCCGCCGGCCATGGCCAACTCCACGCAACCGAGCAGAACTTTCTAGCGCCGCCGCCGACCAGCTCCTCACCATCGCCGACCGGTCCATGAGCTCCCCCACCTCCCCACAGTCGACGACCGGGCCATGAGCTGTGCCACCTTGGTGGTGCGGTGTTGATGTAGGAATATTGTAGATAACCGCCCAGTTGGAAAACCCCAAGAGAAGTTTATGATGAGCACAACAGCAAGTCTTCCCTCAGTTGTGAAACCAAGGTTTATCGAACCAGTAGGAGAAAGAACCAAACTTCAGAAGGTCGATGCCCGCTAGCTTTGCAACAGCCCCGGACAATGGCGCCAAGAAACTTGTCCAAGGTGTAGCTTTACACCAGCAGCAACGTGGAACCTGCACACAACACAACCAAGTACTTTGTCCCAACTTACGATGAGGTTGTCAATCTCACCGGTTTACTATAAATAAAGGATTAAGCGTATTGAGTGGTAAAAGATAGTAGTTTGCAAGAATGTAAATAAAGCAAGTAAAAGGTAAACGGTAATAGCAATGTAAAAGAATGGACCGGGGTCCACAGTTCACTAGTGGTGTCTCTCCATAAGATAAATAATAACATGCTGGGTAAACAAATTACAGTTGGTCAATTGATAGAATAAAGATAGCGTACAAATGTCATGAGAATCACTATGAGATTCACTTGGGCATTACAACATAATACATAGACCGTAATCCAACTGCATCTATGACTAATAATCCATCCTCCGGATGTCGTCCGAGCAACCATTGGGTATTAAGTTGCAAGCAACAGATTATCGCCTTAAGCAAAGTGTGTAATGTAAACAATACGAATGTCCTTGAATACAAGATTGTTGTTTTCTCTCTAGTAGCAACAACACATCTACAACCTTAGAGGTTTCTGTCACTCCCCCAGATTACTAGAGGCGTGAACCCACTATCGAGCATAAATACCCCCTCTTGGAGTCACTAGCATCTACTCGGCCAAGATATCTAGTAGCAACGGAGAGCATGCAAGATCATAAACAACATAGAGATAACATAAAGATCATAAATGAACAATTCAACTTGACATAGTACCAATATTTATCGGATCCCAACAAACACAACATGTAGAATTACACAACGATGATCTTGATCATGATAGGCAGCTCACAAGATCTAAACATGAAGCACATGGTGGAGATGACAACCATCTAGCTACTGCTATGGACCCGTAGTCCAAGGTAGACTACTCACACATCACTCCGGAGGCGACCATGGTGATGAAGAAGGCCTCCGGTGGTGATTCCCCTCTCCGGCAGGGTGCCGGGAAGAGCTTCTGGACCCTCCCGATCTCGCATCGACGATGGCGGCGGCTTGCAGTAGGTTTCGTGGAAAATTGATTGGTCCTTTTAGGTTTTCCCGTCGAGGGGATTATATAGGCGGAAGGGCGGCATCAGGAGGTGTGCCAGGGGCCCACACCTGGTCATGGCGCGGCCAGGAGGTGGCTCGCGCCATGCCATGGTGCGGCCGCCCTCTGGTGCCCCTCCGTCTCATCTTTGGACTTCGTCTCATGTCGGGAAAAATAGGAATTCTGGCTTTTGTTTCATCCAATTCCGAGAATATTTCCTGTGTAGCTTTTCTGAAACACAAAAACAGCAAAAACAGGGAATTGGCAATGTGGCATTTCGTTAATAGGTCTATAAAATGCATAAAATGCCACGAAGTGTATCAAAACACAAAGCAAATGGTGTATAAACAAGCATGGAGCATCAAAAATTATAGATACGTTTGAGACATATCAAGCATCCCCAAGCTTAACTCTTGCTCGTCCTCGAGTAGGTAAGTGATTACAAAACAATAATTTTTGAGGTGACATGCACCATCACAATCTTGATAAATGATGTAAAGCATTGAGTGCTGAGATCAAAGTACTCTAAACATGGGCATAAAAGACATAATCTTGACAATAAAACTTAGCAACCATGTTATAACATGAAAAGTAACTCAAACAAAAGATCATGAGTAATGAAACATTGAAAGTCAAGTGTGTGTTTCAACCATATAGAAAAACATAGCAAAGTGGTTTTCAGCTTGTCCCTCATGGAATAGCAAAACATAAATGCATAGGACACACCTTCAAGTTTAAGAGGGCGACTAGATACAAATAATTTAAGAACAAGCAAAACCATAATCATGAATCAATCAATAATAAATTTTGGGACTTTGCACATTAAACTCAGAATGACAACTATGCTCTCTTAGAAGGTGCATAAAGGTAGAAGGTGGAGACTCAACATAAAAGTAAAGGAAAGGCCCTTCGCAGAGGGAAGTAGTGATTAAACATGTGCTAGAGCTTTTCATTTGTAAAATAGAGAGATAAAAACTTGTTTTGAGAGGTGGTTGTTTCTATCAACGACTGGCAATGGGGTTCTTACTATCTTCCATGCAAAGCAAGTTTTTGAGAGAGATATTGGCACTTTAGTGCTCTTTTATAAAGCTTGGCACTCCTCCCCACTTTTCCTTTCACAAACCGTGGCTAACTGATTCCATCGGGTGCCCACCAACTTTCACATACCATGGAGGAGTGCCTTTTTTCTTTTATTTTTTCCTTTTTTTCCTTTTTTGGAATAAAACAATATGGAAGATAGCAAATCCGACCACTATGTCCCCATGAGCTGAAAACAGTGTCACAAAATGAGAAGTATTTTGAAGGTTTTTGAAAGTAGCACATGAAAATTTACTTGGAATGGCTTGCAAATACCACGCATAGGAATTTATAGTGGACTCTTTGGGAAACTTGGTTTTTGGGAGTTGGATGCACGAGAAGTATTCCCTCTCAGTACAAAATGAAGGCTAGCAAAAGACTGAGAGCGACCAACTAAGAGAGCAATAACGGCCATAATCATGCATAGCGATAAAACATCATTGACTGAAGCATAAAGTGGTATCCCAAGTCAAAAACCAAATGATCATAGAGGCTTATGGCAACTTGTTAGAGTCAAACATGTTGTAAGCATGCGCCAAGTCAACCGAAATAAAGCATCAAAGGAGAAAACCACAATAATATGCTCCCATATAACAAAACAACGCATGATTCTTTCAAAGGCACATTAAGCAATCTTAGTCATTTGAGACAAGTCATGCTACAGCAAAAAATACTAAGCATACTATCAAAATAACATCAAGCATGACATGCAAAATTCTAAGCCACAGTCTAAATAAGCTCCCATTTGTACCACTATAGGCATGAATTTTTTTTCTCTTTTCCAACACCATTCAATCTTTTTGAAACCACTCTTTGAGATGAAAACCAATATAGACCAGTGGTCTAAATACACCTTGATACAAAGATATAACAAGATCTGAACAAAAATCAAGGTGAAAAACGAAGCTAAACGCAGTTCAAGAAAAAGAGAACACTCGTTGAACGATAAGAGTGAAAACTAGAGTGTTCTTGGCAATGAAAAACGGAGTGTGTCTTCTCCAAAAGAAATTTGTTGGGGTCCAACCATTTATTGCAGCAAACAAAACAAAACAAACTAAAAGCAAAAGTAAAGACGCTCCAAGAAAAATGCATAGTACATGAAGCAATAAAAATATAGTGTCTTGAAAGGTGATCTGATTTTTGCCCATGAAGAAGGGGTGCCTCGGGGGCATCCCCAAGATTTGACGCTTGTACCTATTGGATATTTCTTGGGGTGACATGGGAATCCCCTAGCTTGAGCTTTTGTCCATACTTCATCTCATCTCATCACTCTCCTTTCCCTACACTTGAAAACTTCCTTCATACAAAACTTCACACAATTCTATTAGCAACATTAGTGTAAGCATGATAATAAATCTACCCTTTTGGTTCAGTTTCAAACTCAAATATACCATCCATTAAAGCACAAGCTACTGTAGCAACTTCCTCAAAAGTTCCATGATCAAAAGGACTAAAAAAGAAAGCGATCGAGAGGCAAACACAAATAGTGGCAGAATCTGTCAAAACATAACAACTGACAAAGATCATTTTTTTCGAGGACCTTCTGTTGCTCAAATCGAAAAGTGCAAAACTAATAAAAGTTTGTAAATAACCTGGGGCATGCGCACAAGAAATGTCAGATCAAAAAGATATTCTGCGAATTTTCATGAATTTTTACGGTGCAGCGCAGAAATCTGTTTCAGGACAGCAACTTCCCCAAATCTTACCTCCCTCAAATTAGAGGTTCTTCTTAGCACAAAAACGAAATAAAAATGATAAGGAGAGGTAATTACAGTAGTAATAACTTTGAAGACTCAAATAAAAGAAAAAGTACTAAAAAGAAAACATTGGGTTATCTCCCAAGAGTGCTTTTCTTTAACGCCTTTGAGCTAGGCGCAAAAAGTGCAAATCAAGTAACATCAAGCGATGAAGCATCAAGTTCATAATTTGCTCTAAGAATAGAGTAAAAAAGTAATTTCTTTCTCTTTCTAGGGAAGTGTTCCATACCTTTCTTGAGTGGAAATTGATAGTTAATGGTGCCTTCCTTCATATCAATGATGGCACCAACAGTTCTAAGAAAAGGTCTTCCCAAAATAATTGGACATGAAGTATTGCATTCAACATCCAAAACGAGAAAATCAACGGGAACAAGGTTATTGTTAACCATAATAAGAACATCATTAATCCTTCCCAAAGGTTTCTTCTTAGCAACGTCAGCAAGAGGAACATCAAAATAACACTTTTCAAGCGGTGGTAAACCAAGCATATCATAAATCTTTCTAGGCATAATAGAAATGCTTGCACCAAGATCACATAAAGCATGACAATCAAAATCATTAACATTCATATCAATGATGGGCTCCCAACCATCTTCTAACTTCTTGGGAATAGAAACCTTTTGTTTCACCTTTTCTTCCCTAATTTTAATGAGAGCATTTGTAATATGCTTTGTAAAAGCAACATTCATAGAACTAGCATTAGGACTCAAAGCAAGCTTTTGCAAGAACAAAATAACTTCATATATATTGCAACCATCAACATCAAAATCATTAAAAGTTGTAGAGCTATTGTCTTCCATACTCCGAAATATTTCAGCACTTTTTGTAGAAAAAGTTTTTGCAGTTTTGGGCTTTTTCGCACAAGGAGTAGGAGTTTTCTCTACACCAATCATAGTAAGAGGATTGCGAACATTTGAAACAACATCACTAGAGGTGGTAATAGTACATACCTTAATCTTTCCAGCCATCTCATCTTCTCTTTCCCACCTAGCATGCAATTCTGCTAACATCCTAACATTTTCATCAATTCTAACTTGAATGGCATTCAAAGTCTTGCTTTATTTCACATCATTAGGCAAAACTTTTAGTTTCAGAAGTTTAGCATCAAGAGCAAAGCTATCAACTTTAGAAGCAAGAATATCAATTTTACCCAACTTTTCCTCAACAAACTTGTTAAAAGTAGTTTGCTTACCGATGAAGTCCCTAAGCATGGCTGATACGCCTCAAACGTATCTATAATTTTTGATGCTCCATGCTTGTTCTTACACCATTTGCTTAGTGTTTTGTTACACTTCATGGCGTTTTTATGCATTTTCCGGAACTAACCTATTAACAAGATGCCACAGTGCCAGTTCCCTGTTTTCTGCTATTTTTGTGTTTCAGAAAAGTTACACAGGAAATATTCTCGGAATTGGACGAAACAAAAGCCGAACATCCAGAAATTTACTGAAGCTTCTAGAAGTCCGAAGAGGAGACAGAGAGGGGCCACGGGCCGGCCACACAGTAGGGCGGCGCGACCCAGCCCCTGGCCGCGCCCCCTACGTGTGTGACCGCCCTGGTCCACTTCTGACGCTGCCCCTTCGCCTATAAAGACTCCCCGATGGGAAAAACCTAAGTATCTGATCAATTTTCCAGAAACACATCGCGATATGCCGTCATCGTCGACCCGAGATCGGGAGGGTCCAGAAGCTCTTCTCGGCACCCTGCCAGAGAGGGGAATCGCCACCGGAGGTCTTCTTCATCGCCATGCTTGCCTCCGGCGCGATGAGTGAGTAGTCTACCTTGGACTATGGGTCCATAGCAGTAGCTAGTTGGTTGTCTTCTCCACCATGTGCTTCATGTTTAGATCTCGTGAGCTGCCTTACATGATCGAGATCACCGTTGTGTAATTCTACATGTTGTGTTTGTTGGGATCTGATGAATATTGGTGTTATGATTGAGTTGATGTGCTGAATATTATCTTATGTTATCTCTATGTTGTTTATGATCTTGCATGCTCTCCATTTTTAGTAGCTATCTTGGTCGAGTAGATACTAGTAACTTCAAGAGGGGGTATTTATGCTCGATAGTTTGGTTCATGCCTCTATTTAATCTGGGGGAGTGACAGAAACCTCTAAGGTTGTAGATGTGTTGTTGCCACTAGGGAGAAAACAACATTCTTATGTCCAAGGGCATAGGCTTTGTTTACATTACACACTTTGCTTAATGCAGTTATCTGTTGTTCGCAACTTAATATTCACGGGGTCCTCGGATGATTCCCCATGGGTGGATTATTAGTCATAGATACAGTTGGATGGCGGTCTATGTGTCTTGTTGTAATGCCCAGAGTAAATCTCATAGTGATCCTCTCGACATATGCACGTTATCTTTATTCTATCAATTGCCCAATTGTAATTTGTTTACCCAGCATGTTGTTATTTATTTTATGGAGAGACACCACTAGTGAAATGTGGACCCCGGTCCAATTTCCTTTATATTGCTATCACCTGTTTACTTTACTCGCACTGTTTACTTTCTTGCATACTACTATTGCTTTCCACTCGATACACTCATTCCTTTGTTTACAGCAAACCGGTGAGATTGACAACCTCATCGTAAGTTGGGAGCAAAGTTCTTGGTTGTGTTGTGTGCAGGTTCCATGTTGCTACGAGTTGAAGACGCGCTAACAAGAATCGTTAACGGCGCCCTTGTTGGAGTGTCACTAGACTAGCAAGCATCACCTTCTAGAGTTTGACTTTTTCCTGGACTGACAAACCTTGGTTTCTTACCGTGGGAAAATTTGCTGATGTGCTCATCATACCTTCCTCTTGGGGTTCCCAACTGGACGGTGATTTACATCAACGTCGTGCCGCATCAAGCTAATTTTCTGGCGCCGTTGCCGGGGAGGTAAGGTAAAAGGTACTAGCATCCTCCTGTGTGAGTGCTCGAAGTTATTTCCTTTAGATTCTGCAATTATATCTTTTTGTTTCTTGTTTTTATTTTCACTAGTTAGGCTTAATGGAAAACAAAGAGTTCTTTAGTATTTTTCCTGAGTTAGGATATGGAGTGTTTGAAGAGAAAATTGAAAAACCTTTGGAGCTTAATTTGCATGCTAATAGTGTTGTTAGTATGAATGCTTTGAACACCGTTATAGAAAAGTCTAAGCTTGGGGAAGCCGGTTTTGTTAAGCATGATATTTTTAGTTCCCTAGCTTTAGTGGAGAAAGTTTGCTCTGATGATATTTTATCTCCCATATGTGATAATTCTTATGATGCTTGTGCTCCTCATCCTTTTAAAATACCTATGAAAATTGTTGATCGTGCTATGAATAACTGCTATTTAGGAGATGGAACTGTCCATCCCGGTGATCATTTGCTTTTTATACATGAATTATGCGAGTTGTTCAAGTGTGCAGGTATTTCGATAAACCAAGTTAAGAGGAAGCTATTTTCTTTATCACTGAAGGGCAGAGATGCGGAATGGTATAAAACACTAAAGGATGGCCGACTTGTTGACTGGGAGGAAATTGTACCTCTCTTTTATTCTAAATTCTACCCTTCTAGTGAGGTTTATAAAGATAGGAATCATATTTATAATTTTCATCTGCATGAGGGAGAAATCATTTCCCAAGCGTGGGGAAGATTGAAGTCACTAATGCTCAAATGTCCTATTCATGATCTTCCCCATAATATTGTTATTAATAATTTTTATGCAAGGCTTTCAGGATATTACAAGGACTATCTAGATGCATGCTTTGATGGCTCTTTCACAAGCAAGGATGTTGACGTCAAGTGGAATCTGCTTGAAACAATTCAAAACAATATTGAAGATTGGGATAGCAACAAAGGTAAAGGATCATGTATAAACTATGAGTATGATTGCATTAAATCTTTTGCTGAAACTACTGATTTTCAAGAGCTTAGTGCTAAATATGGTCTTGATCCCCTAATTATGGTTAATTGCTTTAGAGCCTTTGCTTCCCATATTAATGTTCCTAAGGGAAATGGGGATGTGTTTCATGAACCTTTTAAAGACACTTGCATAGAAAGTGATATTGTTGTTGATGATTTCAATAAACATGCTCTAACCTCTGAAAGTCCTATTTCTTATAAGCATGTTAATTTTTGTGGAGTACATAGACCTTGTGAACAGAGTCACAATAAGGAAGATTATTGTATCCACCACGGGAATGAGGAAACCCGAATGTAGCACAAGGCTCTAGATGATCTTGGCGAAAAGGTTTGTGAGCTTTATCCTTTTCTTTGTGAATTTTGCGATGACACGGGTCATTTTAATTTTCAATGCTCAAGCCGTAATAGTCACCTTTCTAATCAAATGAGTACCGCAAGTTTGTATTGTGATGACAAGATTACTCTCAATCAGCATGATGAGCTTACTTTGTTTTTGGGGGTGTGAAGAGATATCTAGAAAGACTTCTTTGGTAGATATGAGTGTTTTTGATATTAATAGCACCCTTCGTGGTTGTCGTCTCTATTGTGTTAAAGATTGCCTCACAAATATTTATATACAAAATCTTATAAAACATGATGTTTTGCCAAGCTATGACAGGACTGATAGATGTTTCTATCTTATTAATAGAGAGGAGAAATCCTCCAAAGTTTCTTCTGTTGTTCCTGTCAGCAAACCTGATTATGTGGAGAAAATGCCTTTCAAGCCTCTCCCTCCTAAAGGAGAGAGTAAGAAGAGTAAGAAGAAGAAGAAGAAGAGGAGTAAAAGGAGAGAGGAAACGGTATCTTCCCCTAAGCATGTTGCTCCTATTATAGATTATGATAATTCTGATCTTGATGATGTTCCCATGCCTGTTACCTATGTTAGTGATCATGATTGGGAAAAGCACTCTACTTTTGATATTGAAAATCTTTTTGGTACCAATTCTAAGGTTAATAATTGTTGTACCATTAGTACTATCCATGTTCCTTTTTATGATGATATGTTTGATGAATATGCTTTGCAAAATAGCTGTTCTCTCGCTTATGATGATACTAAACCTCTAGTTTATGATGGTTATGATGATGAGTATAATATTTTCAGTTTACCTACTTTTGAGGAGAAAATTAGTTATGATTACAATATGCCTCCTATTTTTTATGATTATGGTGATGAGAATAATTATTCTGTTGAATCTGCTCCTACTATGATTGTTCATGTGGGAAGTATTAATTCTTTGGGATTTCTATTTTCGTGCCCCTGGGTCGTTAGTTGTACTCAGTTTTCCCCAGCCGCTTAGTTTTTCCTCAGTTTTCCCCTCGCTCTAGTTTGAAACCCCTCGCAGACGCTCGGACGGGAGGTTTGTCGTTTAGTTGACCGTTCCGTGCTGACGTGTGGGGCCGCGTCATGTGGGGCCGCGTCGCGTGGGGCTGGTAGAACGGGACCGCGTGGGACAGGACGAGACCGCGTTTGGTTATACGTGAGAGCTCGGTTTTGTCTCTCTCGACCCAAATTGGCATTTTTTAGAGCGCCTTTTTCCCCTCTCTCTCTGTAACAGTTCTCTCTCTTTTCACCAAATTAGTATCAAATCTAGAGAAGCTTCTATTTCTGTCTTTCTTTAATGATTGTTGCCTTTTGGCCCTCGTTTTTTGCCCAATATGTTAACAAATCTAGTAGCAAATCTAGAAGCTAGTAGAGGATAAATTCACAGCAGCATAATAAATCGAGAAAATATAGGATAAGCTGCATACAGCAGCCAACATAGCATATATATATATATATTCAAGACAGATCCAACAGTACTACCGATCCCTAGATCCAACATAAGCTACATTTTACATGGGATTAAGCTTGGAGGCTGCAGGTGAATCCCAAGTGCTTTGTGTTTGGCCATGAACGCATGCACGTTCACGGTCGTTCCAACTCTAGCGCCGCCAGGGGCACTGCCAAGGGATTCGGCATGGTTCACCAGGCAGTTGAAGTCGGTGGCACGGAGCCTCCTGTTGCAGAAGGGGCACCTGTAAACGCCACGAGCAAAGTGGCGATCGTAATGGCCGGACTGCAGCCTCCTGAGGACGTGACGAGTCTTGGTGTGGAAGGACTCGTCGTCGCTGTCGACGTCGCTGCTCTGCACCTGTCACGTAGCACCAAAGATCGAAAAACACGGAGTCAATTGCAGCGATGATGGAACAGAGAGTGAACAAAAGATCATGCATGATAATATGGGCACGAAAAAAAGAAGCCTCGGTTACATTGGACACACTTATATCCAGGATTTGGGTCAATGAACCAAAGATCATGCACAACAAATTTGTACACACCAATTGTTCACAGACCAAACCCTGAATCAATTTGTGCCCAAATATTCATCATCATCGGCACAAATTAACGGGATGGGATTGATTACTCACATAAGTTAACCGAATATTAAACAAAAGCAAATCACAAATGATTGAACTAGGAACAGACTAACCCTAATAACGCTAGATCTATCATAAAAGGATTGAACTAGGAACATACTAACCCTAATAACGCTAGATCTATCATAAAATGATTGAACTAGGAACAGACGGACCCTAATAACGCTAGATCTAACACAAAAGGATTGAAATGGGATAAGAACAAGGGAACAAAGGGTTACCTCCGGGTAGTCGTCGACGATGCTGGTGTCGTAGGGGTTCGCCGGCGCGACGTACGTCACTGGTTCGTACGGGTCTTCGTACAGGTCCCAATCGACGGGGGCCTGGACGGGTGTCTGGATGGGGGCCTGGACGGGGGCGGCGGCCATTGCGCCGGCGGCTGATGCGCCGGCGCCTACGTCGGAAGCAGCGACGGGGGCCTGGACGGGGGCGGCGGCCGATGCGCTGGCGGCCGATGCGCCGGCGGCCGATGCGCCGGTGGCCGATGCGCCGGCGGCTACGTCAGCAATGGGCATCTCATGCTTCTCCATCGCCGGGGTTTTTTCTTAGGGGGTTTTTCGACGCGAAGTGGAGAAGATGATGGGACAGGAGAGGCGGTTGCAGTGAGAATGAGATAGTGGGCAAGCGTCGAGAGAGAGAGAGGGGCTCTATAAAGACGAAGGTGGCGTTTGGTGTACCGCAACACGCGTCCACTATGCACGGCTGCAGCGTGCACCGCGACACGAGGCTAACCCTTCGACGTTTGGTGTACTCAGTTCTACCCTTGGGCCTTATTCAGAAATTTTATATGTACTCAGTTTTCCCCTCGAGTACTTAGACTAGCAAGTGCAATATACTCAGTTCTACCCTCAAGTAGCTGGTCAACAGAGAGTCAACAAATGAGATTAACATAGCTAATTGAGTCATTTCATGCGCAAAAAAATCCAAAAAAATAAAAACATAGTGGCTCCTACTCATGGAATCTTCCTACGCAACCTGCCACCTTAACAAACATAGATAAATCATGTTTTACCACAAATTGCCACTTCTCATAATCACTAGTAGCTATGAAGATGCATGGTTTTCCACTCAAACCCCTTTGCAAAACATCTTCCCCAAAACATAGTTTGTCTAAATGAGGCCATAATTGTCACACTCATGTATATTTGAATTGCAAATAATTTGATGTAGCCCAATATGAATTATATTGTACAAAACACGCATTTTTCATTTAATAATTATTTTGTTTGAATCCCTTAGTCTATTTACTATTTACGTGCCCTTGGTTTCTTAGTACTACTCAGTTTTGCCCTCAAGTACTGTCACAAATGCTCACAGAAACCCAAACTTATCCTGATTGGTTGAGCAGTTGTCACACGGATCGACTCCACCAACCGTTGATCCACTAATATAACGGGCATTATACCCCTATCCATCTCTTCGTGGCCACCCCTCTCTCTCTCTCTTCGTGGCCACCCCTCTCTCTCTGTCGGTGGATCAATGGTTGGTGGAGTCGATCCGTGTGCATTTATGGATTATTTTGCTACGTAACTATATTCCCTCTATTTATGCATTATTTTCCATGATTTACAAATGTTAAACTAAAAAGTGGTAAACAAGAGATATACATATTTATCACCCCTCTAACAATTATCAACTATCTTTAGCATTCCTTTTCTTTTAGGGAATATAGTTTTGGCAATTTGAAACGGCCCAAAAATGGTATAATTTTGGTAGAAACATGAGACATACATATTTGGCATATTTGTGGGATTTCGGTGAATGGATTATTTATCACCCCTCTAACAATTATCAACTTTCTTTAGCATTCCTTTTCTTTTAGGGAATATAGTTTGGGATATAGTTTTGGTTATTTGAAACGTCCCAAAAGTGGTATAATTTTGGTATAAACATGAGACATACATATTTGTGGGATTTCGGTGAATGCATTATTTGTCACCCCTCTAACAATTATCAACTATCTTTAGCATTCCTATATTCCCTAACACTTGTTTTTTTTGGTAATTTCGGTGAATGCACACACTAACTTTGAAAACAACTACAAGTACATGTAACTGAATAATGGATTTGTAACAAGGGATCCCTTGTAACAACTTCTAGCGCTTGACGAGCAATGATAAGAATCCGATCACAATTATACAACAAAAAAAAACAACCAGCCATCAGATTAGCTTGCTTCTTCAACTCGATCAGCTGCTTTAACTGCTTGTTCATTTTCTTCAGTTCTCCCTTCACTTCCACCAGTTCTGCATTGGGAGCATTAGGCATAATTGGGACGGCCCCTCTCTCCACCGCATTCTCTACAGCAAGTACCCCCCCTCCCAAATTGCGCTCCCCAATACCGCCAATTGATTCCTGCAATTTAAGCCTCTGAACGTACACATTGATCCACTCGAAATACATGCATTTCTTTAGGATCTGAAAACAACAACATGAACCCTAAATCCCAAATTCGAGGGAATAACAAGAAAATCGAGAGAAAACAGAGCAATTGGAGCGAGATCTAACCTTATCCCCCTCTCTATATGGCAAGCTCTCGCATGCAAGGAACTCACGCCCACGGTTGCCGTTGTCGTTCATCTTACAGATCGACCGCTTCAGAGGCTCTTGGCGTGGGCAGTCAGGGCATCTTGTCAAAGGCACGGGTCCATACTGCGGCCATGAAGAACGGGAGGTCGAAGAGAAACTAGACATCACCTGCCTGCCTGGGAAGGGCTGCCGCTGCCGGAGAAAAAGAACAATGGGGCGCGAGGAAAGAAGGGGGAAGCAATGGCACGGGCACGGGCGCGGGGCTGGCTCGGGCTCCCATTTTGCAACGGGCACCTGGGTAAGCTGTGGGTCCAGCGTGCTAACTTTGACAAGTTGCGGGTCCCACGATGATCTGGATAAGTGGAGGCGTGTCCACTGCGGGGCACAAACAACGGCCCCACTTGCCAGCACCAACCAACGGTCAACTTAACAGGATTCCTCCCGTCCGAGCTCCTTGTGAGAGTTTCAGACAAGGGCTTGGGTAAAACTGAGGAAAAACTAAGCGGCTGGGGAAAACTGAGCACAACTAAGGACCCGAGGGCACGAAAATAGAAATCCCTAATTCTTTTATGCATGTGGCTCATGATAGGGATGCTTTATGTGATATTTATATTGTTAATTCTATTCATGATGCTACTGAAAGTTACTATGAGAGAGGGAAACATGGTTTGATGGATCTCAATAATATTAAGTTTCCCCTCTTTATGTTGCAAATCTTGAAGTGGCACTTGTTTTATCTATCCATGTTTGCTACTATGTGCCTCATTGATTTATTTTCTTACAAGATTCCTATGCATAGAAAGTGGTTTAGATTTAAATGTGTTTCATATTTGCTTTTTAATGCTCTCTCTTGCTTCAAGTTCCTTTATGGCACCTTTGTCTTAAGTTCTTTTCAGGCGCCTATGTGAGCATTTTCTGAAATTACTGCGCCTAGCTCAAAGGCGTTAAAGAAAAGCACTCTTGGGAGATAACCCAATGTTTTACTTTCAGTTCTTTTTATTTTATTCGAGTCTTGGAAGTTATTACTACTGTAATAACCACTCCTTATCCTTTTTATTTCATTGTTGTGCCAAGAGAAGCCTCTAATTCGAGTGAGGTAAGATTTGGGGAAGTTGTTGTCCTGAAACAGATTTCGGTGCTGCACCATAAAAATTCGTGAAAATTATCTGAATATATTTTTGACCTGCGATTTCTTGTGCATATGCCCCAGGTTATATCCAAACTTTCATTAGCTTTACACTTTTCGATTTGAGGAACAGAAGATCCTCGAAAAATTCGACCTTTGTCAGGTGTTCTGTTTTGACAGATTTCTGCCACTATTTGTGTTTGCCTCTCGATCGCTTTCTTTTTGAGTTCTTTTGATCACGGAACTTTTGGGGAAGTTGCTACAGTAGTATATGCTTTATATGTGGTGGTTTTGAGTTGAAATATGAAGCAAAAAGGGGTTGATTCATTGTTATGCTTACACTAATGTTGCTAATAGAATTGTGTTTAGTTTTGTATGAAGGAAGTTTTCAAGTGTAGGGATTGGAGAATGATGAGATGAGTTTAAGAATGGACAAAAGCTCAAGCTTGGGGATACCCATGTCACCCCAAGAAATATCCAAGAGGTATAAGCGTCAAAGCTTGGGGATGCCCCCGAGGCACCCCTTCTTCATCGGTAAAAATCAGGTCACCTTTCAACACACTATATTTTTATTGCTTTATGCATTATGCGTTTTTCTTGGAGCGTCAGTTTTGTTTAGTTTTGTTTGCTGCAATAAATGGTTGGACCCCAATAAATTTCTTTTGGAGAAGTTGCCTTGCTTTTCATTTGCCAAGAACACTCCGTTTTTCACTCTTATCGTTCAACGAGTGTTCTCTTTTTCTGCTACTGCGTTGAGTTTTCATTTTTCGCCTTGATTTGTGTTCAGATCTTGTTATATCTTTGCATCAAGGTATATTTTGACCTCTGGTCCATGTTGGTATTCATCAAAAGAGTTGTTTCAAAAAGGTTCAAATGGTGTTGGAAAAGAGAAAAAAATTATGTAAAAAAAAAGTGGTACAAAAAGGAGCTTGTGTAGACTGCGGCCTAGGCTTTTGCATGTCGTGCTTGATGTATTTTGATAGTATGCTTAGTGGTTTTGCTGTAGCATGGCTTGTCTCAAATGACTGAGATTGCTTAATGAGCCTTTGAAAAAATCATGCGTTGTTTTTATTATTTGGAAGCATTACTTTGGTTTTCTCCTTAATGCTTTATTTGGGTCGACTTGGCGCATGCTCACACATGTTAGACTCATACAAAGTCGCCATAAGCCTCTATGATCATTTAGTTTTTGACTTTTGATGCCATCTTATGCTTCTTTTAATGTTGCTTTGTCGCTTTGCATGATTATGGTCGTTATTGCTCTCTTAGTTGGTCGCTCCCAGTCTTTTGCTAGCCCTCATTTTGTACTAAGTATGAGCTCTACTCATGCATCCAACTCCTAAAAACCAAGTTGTTCCAATGTGTTCACCATACATACCTATTAGCAATTTGCTATTCCAAAGTACATTTGACTTGCTTTTATCTATCCTTCAAATTAAACTCTTTTTGGTGTTATGCGAAAATTGGTCAGTAAAGCTCTCACAAACCTGATGGCACACTTTATTTTTCTCGTTCTTAAAAATTTGACATTGTGGCTCTCTTATGTTGAGTTGTTATGCTTGCAAGTTGTAAGTTGGAAATTAGCCAAACCATGTCGTCATGGGATAAGCTTTCAACATTGCACTTCTTATTTGAGTTGATATCGTGATCTTTTGTTTATGGATACTCGCGATGTGAAACAAGTTGGGAATCTTGCGGGATCATGGAGTTCTTATATGTGTTAGGGAAACGCTTGGGCCGCTAATCTAAGCCATGCATAATTCATGGTGGAAATTTACAACATGCCCATAGTGAACATTCGATGACGCATCTCAAAATAAAAAGCTATACCAATGGTAAATAAAAGAGATGCCAAGGTGTTCATTGTCTGTTTGTCTTGTCATTTTGATGTGGGCTTGTTCCATGTCATCGGGCAGGAGGTACCCCGTTGGCGGTTCTCGATGATACACATATATTTACAATGACAAGAGCTTGCTTGGGACTCTAAGTCGAGTAGCATGAGGTTTGGGTATTCGTACTTCATGGGACACGAGGTTTTCAACTTATGATTTGTCAAGCATATGCTTCATAATTGTACTCGCATTAACTCTAACCATTCAAGATGCTTATGATAGGGGCAATGAGAGCTCAAAAGCTAGTAAGTACCATAATTTTTGAAGGTTTATAAAACTTGCAATCACTGCTTCCCTCTGTGAAGGGCCTTTCTTTTACTTTTATGTTGAGTCACCACCTTCTACCTTTATAAACCTTCTAAGAGAGCATAGTTGTCATTCTTAGTATAATGTGCATTGTCCCAAAGTTTTCATTGATTGATTCATGATTTTGGTTTCACTTGTTCTTAAATTATTTGTATCTAGTCGCCCTCTTAAACTTGAAGGTGTCCTATGCATTTATGTTTTGCTATTCCATGAAGGACAAGCTGAAAACCATTTGTATGTTTTTCCTTATGATTTGAACACACATTTGACTTTCATTGTTTCATTTTCATGATCTTTCATTTGTGTTCTTTTTCATGTTATAACATGGTTGCTAAGTTTCTTCTATCAAGATTATGTCTTTCATGCCCATGTTTAAGTTCTTTTGATCCCAACACTCAATGCTTTACGTAGATGATCAAGATTGTGTAGGTGCATGTCACCTCAAAAATTATTTCTTTTGTTATCACTTACCTACTCGAGGACGAGCAGGAGTTAAGCTTGGGGATGCTGATACGTCTCAAACGTGTCTATATTTTTTGATGCTCCATGCTTGTTCTTACACCATTTGCTTAGTGTTTCGTTACACTTCGTGGCGTTTTTATGCATTTTCCGGAACTAACCTATTAACAAGATGCCACAGTGCCAGTTCCCTGTTTTCTGCTGTTTTTGTGTTTCAGAAAAGTTACACAGGAAATATTCTCGGAATTGGACGAAACAAAAGCCGAACATCCAAAAATTTACCGAAGCTTCCAGAAGTCCGAAGAGGAGACGGAGAGGGGCCATGGGTCGGCCACACAGTAGGGCGGCGCGGCCCAGCCCCTGGCCGCGCCTCCTACATGTGTGACCGCCCTGGTCCACTTCTGACGCTGCCCCTTCGCCTATAAAGACCCCCCGATGGGAAAAACCTAAGTACCTGATCAATTTTCCAGAAACACATCGCGATCCGCCGCCGTCGTCGACCCGAGATCGGGAGGGTCCAGAAGCTCTTCCCGGCACCCTGCCGGAGAGTGGAATCGCCACCGGAGGTCTTCTTCATCGCCATGCTTGCCTCTGGCGCGATGAGTGAGTAGTCTACCTTAGACTATGGGTCCATAGCAATAGCTAGTTGGTTGTCTTCTCCACCATGTGCTTCATGTTTAGATCTCGTGAGCTGCCTTACATGATCGAGATCACCGTTGTGTAATTCTACATGTTGTGTTTGTTGGGAGCCGATGAATATTGGTGTTATGATTGAGTTGATGTGCTGAATATTATCTTATGTTATCTCTATGTTGTTTATGATCTTGCATGCTCTCCATTGTTAGTAGCTATCTTGGCCGAGTAGATACTAGTGACTCCAAGAGGGGGTATTTATGCTCGATAGTTGGGTTCATGCCTCTATTTAATCTGGGGGAGTGACAGAAACCTCTAAGGTTATAGATGTGCTATTGCCACTAGGGAGGAAACAACATTCTTATGTCCAAGGGCATATGCTTTGTTTACATTACACACTTTGCTTAATGCAGTTATCTGTTGTTCGCAACTTAATATTCACGGGGTCCTCGGATGATTCCCCGTGGGTGGATTATTAGTCATAGATGTAGTTAGATGGCGGTCTATGTATCTTGTTGTGATGCCCAGAGTAAATCTCGTAGTGATCCTCTCATGTTGCCCAACTATAATTTGTTTACCCAGCATGTTGTTATTTATTTTATGGAGAGACACCACTAGTGAACTCTGGACCCCGGTCCAATTTCCTTTATAGTGCTTTCACCTGTTTACTTTACTCTCACTGTTGATACGTCTCCGACGTATCCATAATTTTTGATGCTCCATGCTTGTTTCTACACCATTTGCCTATTGTTTCGTTACACTTCGTGGCACTTTTATGCATTTTTTGGAACTAACCTATTAACAAGTTGCCACACTGCCAGTTCCCTGTTTTCTACTGTTTTTGTGTTTCAGAAGTGATACACAGGAAATATTCTCGGAATTGGACGAAACAAGTTCCTGAAGTCTTATTTTGCCCGGAAGCTTCCAGAGATCCGAAGACGAGTAGGAGAGGGGCCACAGGCCAGGCTCATACATTGGTGGCGCGGCCCAGGCCCTGGCCGCGCCACCATGGTGTGAGGATGCCTGGTCCCCCCTCTGACGACGCCCCTTCGCCTATATAAAGCCTCGGGACGGAAAACCCTAAAGGAGTCGGCAATTTTCCAGAAGCAGTTCCGCAGCTCCACCGCCACCACCGACGAATTTCGGGGGACAGAAGTCTCTGTTCCGGCACCCTGCCGGGACGGGGAAGTGCCCCCGGAGCCATCTCCATCGGTCTCCATCGCCGTCTCCGTCGTCTCCATCGACCTCACCGCCATCTCCATCAACCTTGCTGTCTCCTATGATGAGGAGGGAGTAGTTCATCCCCGGGGCTGAGGGCTCTATCGGTAGCTATGTGGTTCACCTCTCTCTCCCATGATGTGATCTTTATGTGATCGTGAGCTTTGTATCATGTTGAACAAGTAGATGTTATTATTCAGATATTATGTGTACTCTAGTGGTATTATTAAAGTAATCTATTCCTCCTGCCATGGTGTAACGGTGACAGTGCGTGCATCATGGTGGTACTTGGTTTTGGCTATGATTGTGATCTCTTGTGGATTATGAGGGTAATTATTACTATGATAGTATTGAAGTGATCTATTCCTCCTTTCATGGTGTAATGTTGAGAGTATGTGCACCGTGTTAGTACTTGGTCTAAGTTGCAATAATATCTATCTTGAGTTGTGCTTTGATTTGGATATCTCTATGAGTGGTGTTTGTCAAGTACTTGATGAACTTTAAGGGGTGCTTCTGTAGCCACTACACAATGATTAGTGTTATTCAATAGGAGAGTAATTCAGAGTACCATAGTGGAGAGAAGTTGTTTATTTGTTCAATCATGTTATATTGTTGGGAGTGTGTCCACTAGTGAAAGTATGATCCCTAGGCCTTGTTTCCAAGCATTGCACACCGTTTACTTACTGTTTTGTTACATGTTTGCTCGCAACGATATTTATTTCACATCACGTTTGCTAATTATAATCATCTATACCACTTGTATTTCACTATCTCTTCGCCGAACTAGTGCACCTATACATCTGACAAGTGTATTGGGTGTGTTGGGGACACAAGAGACTTTCTGTATCGTAATTGCAGGGTTGCTTGAGAGGGATAGCTTTGACCTCTTCCTCCCTGAGTTCGATAAACCTTGGGTGATCCACTTAAGGGAAACTTGCTGCTGTTCTACAAACCTCTGCACTTGGAGGCCCAACAAGTGTCTACAAGAATAGAAGTGCGTAGACATCAAGCTCTTTTCTGGCGCCGTTGCCGGGGAGGTAAGGTAAAAGGTACTCGCATCCTACTGTGTGAGTGCTCGGAGTTATTTCCTTTAGATTCTGCAATTACATCTTTTTGTTTCTTGTTTTTATTTTCACTAGTTAGGCTTAATGGAAAATAATGAGTTCTTTAGTCTTTTTCCTGAGTTTAGATATGAAGTGTTTGAAGAGAAAATTGAAAAACCTTTGGAGCTTAATTTGCATGCTAATAGTGTTGTTAGTATGAATGCTTTGAACACCGTTGTTGATAATGCTATAGAAAAGTCTAAGCTTGGGGAAGCTGGTTTTGTTAAGCATGGTATTTTTAGTTCCCCAGCTTTAGTGGAGAAAGTTTGCTCTGATAATATTTTATCTCCCATATGTGATGTTCCTTCTTATGATGATATGTTTGAAGAATATGCTTTGCGAAATAGTAGATCTCTAGCTTGTGATGATGAGTATAATATTTTCAGCTCACCTACTTTTGAGGATAAAATTAGTTATGATTACAATATGCCTCCTATTTATGATGATTATGGTGATGAGAATAATTATTCTATTGAATTTGCTCCTACTACTATTGTTCCTATGGTGAGTATTAATTCTTTTATGCATGTGGCTCATGATAGGGCTGTTTTATGTGATAGTTATATTGTTAGTTCTATTCATGATGCTACTGAAAGTTATTATGAGAGAGGGAAACATGGTTTGATGGATCTCAACAATATTAAGTTTCCCCTCTTTATGTTGCAAATGTTGAAGTGGCACTTGTTTTATCTATCCATGCTTGCTACTATGTGCCTCGTTGATTTATTTTCTTACAAGATTCCTATGCATAGGAAGTGGTTCAGATATAAATGTCTTTCACATTTGGTTTTTGATGCTCTCTATTGCTTTAAGTTCTTATATGGCGCCTTTGCCTCAAGCTCTTATATGGCGCCCACATGAGCATCTTTGCAAATTACTGCGCCTAGCTCAAAGGCGTTAAAGAAAAGCACTCTTGGGAGATAACCCATTGTTTTATTTTCAGTACTTTTTCTTTTATTTGAGTCTTGGAAGTTATTACTACTGTAATAACCGCTCCTTATCCTTTTTATTTCGTTTTTGTGCCAAGAGAAGCCTCTAATTTGAGTGAGGTAAGATTTGGGGATGTTGCTGTCCTGAAACTGTTTTCGGTGCTGCACCGTAAAAATTCGTGAAAATTCTCTGTATATCTTTTGGACCTGCGATTTCTTGTGCATATGCCCCAGGTTATATCCAAACTTTTGTTAGTTGAACACTTTTTTATTTGAGAAACAGAAAACCCCTTAAAAATTCGACCTTTGTCAGCTATTCAGTTTTGACAGATTTCTGCCAATATTTGTGTTTGCCGCTTTATCGCTTTCTTTTTTAGTTCTTTTGATCATGGAACCTTTTGGGAAGTTGCTACAGTAGTATATGCTATATATGTGGTGGTTTTGAGTTGAAACCTGAAGCAAAAGAGGTTGATTATATATTATGCTTGCACTAATGTTGCTAATAGAATTGTGTTTAGTTTTGTATGAAGGAAGTTTTCAAGTGTAGGGATTGGAGAATGATGAGATGAGTTGAAGAATGGAAAAAAGCTCAAGCTTGGGGATGCCCATGCATCACCCCAAGAAATATCCAAGAAGTACAAGCGTCAAAGCTTGGGGATGCCCCCGAGGCACCCCTTCTTCATCGGCAAAAATCAGGTCACCTTTCAAAACACTATATTTTTATTGCTTCATGCACTATGTGTTTTTCTTGGAGCGTCAGTTGTTTTAGTTTTCTTAGTTGGTTTAGTTTGTTAGTTTGCTGCAATAAATGGTTAGATCACATCATGTTTATTTTGGAGGAGATGAACTCGCTTTTCATTTGCCAAGAACACTCTAGTTTTCACTCCTATCGTTCAATGCGTGTTCTCTTTTTCTGCTACTGTGTTTAGCTTGCATTTTTTGCCTTGATTTTTGTTCAGATCTTGTTTTATCTTTGCATCAAGGTGTATTTGGACCTCTGGTATATGTTGGTTTTCCTCAAAAGAGTTTCCTCAAAAAGGTTTTAATGGTGTTGGAAAAGAGAAAAAGCTTTATGCAAAATAGTGGTACAAGAAGGAGCTTGTGTAGACTGCGGCTTAGACTTTTTCATGTCATGCTTGATGTCTTTTTGATAGTATGCTTAGCGGTTTTGCTGTAGCATGACTTGTCTTAAATAACTGAGATTGCTTAATGAGCCTTTGAAAAATCATGCGTTGTTTTTATTGTATGGAAGCATTATTTTGGTTTTCTCCTTGATGCTTTATTTGGGTTGACTTGGCGCATGCTCACACATGTTAAACTCTTACAAAGTCGCCAATAGCCTCTACGATCATTTAGTTTTTGACTTTTGATGCCATCTTATGCTTCTTTTAATGTTGCTTTGTCGCTATGCATGATTATGGCCGTTATTGCTCTCTTAGTTGGTCGCTCCCAGTCTTTTGCTAGCCCTCATTTTGTACTGAGTATGAGCTCTACTCGTGCATCCAACTCCCAAAAACCAAGTTTGCCATTGTGTCCACTATAAACTCCTATGCATGGTATTTGTAAGCCATTCCAAAGTAAATTTTCATGTGCTACCTTTAAAAAACTTTCAACTACTTCTCGTTTTGTGCCACTGTTTTTAGCTCATGGGGACGTAGTGGTCGGATTTGCTATCTTCCATATTGCTTATTCCAAAAAGAAAAAAAAAGAGAAAAAAGAAAGAAAAAAGGCACTCCTCCATGGAATGTGAATGTTGGTGGGCACCCGATGGAATCGGTTAGCCATGGTTTGTGAAAGGAAAAAAGGTGGGGAGGAGTGCCAAGCTTTATAAAAGAGCACACAAGTGCCAATCTCTCTCTCAAAAACTTGCTTACTTTTTGTATGGAAGATAGTAAGAACCCCATTGCTAGTCGTTGACAAAGACAACCACCTCTCAAAACCAATTTTTATATCTCTGTTTTACAAATGAAAAGCTCTAGCACATGTTTAATCACTGCTTCCCTCTGCGAAGGGCCTTTCTTTTACTTTTATGTTGAGTCACCACCTTCTATCTTTATGCACCATTAAGAGAGCATAGTTGTCATTCTGAGTATAATGTGCATTGTCCCAAAGTTTATCATTGATTGATTCATGATCATGGTTTCACTTGTTCTTAAATTATTTGTATCTAGTCGCCCTCTTAAACTTGAAGGTGTCCTATGCATTTATGTTTTGCTCTCTTTGAAGGACAAGCTAAAAACTATTTGTATGTTTTTCCTTATGATTTGAACACACATTTGACTTTCATTGTTTCATTTTCATGATATTTGTTTGTGTTCATTTGCATGTTTACAACATGGTTGCTAAGTTCTTATTGTCAAGATTATATCTTTCATGCCCATGTTTTAAGTTCTTTTGATCCCAGCTCACAAATGCTTACATATATGATCAAGATTGTGTAGGTGCATGTCACCTCAAAAATTATTTCTTTTGTTATCACTTACCTACTCGAGGACGAGCAGGAGTTAAGCTTGGGGATGCTGATACGTCTCCGACGTATCCATAATTTTTGATGCTCCATGCTTGTTTTTACACCATTTGCCTATTGTTTCGTTACACTTCGTGGCACTTTTATGCATTTTTCGGAACTAACCTATTAACAAGTTGCCACAGTGTCAGTTCCCTGTTTTCTGCTGTTTGTGTGTTTCAGAAGTGATACACAGGAAATATTCTCGGAATTGGACGAAACAAGTTCCTGAAGTCTTATTTTGCCCGGAAGCTTCCAGAGATCCGAAGAGGAGTAGGAGAGGGGCCACAGGCCAGGCTCACACATGGGTGGCGCGTCCCAGGCCCTGGCCGCGCCACCATGGTGTGAGGATGCCTGGTCCCCCCTCTAATGACGCCCCTTCGCCTATATAAAGCCTCGGGACGGAAAACCCTAAAGGAGTCGGCAATTTTCCAGAAGCAGTTCCGCAGCTCCGCCGCCACCGCCGATGAATTTCGGGGGACAGAAGTCTCTGTTCCGGCACCCTGCCGGGACGGGGAAGTGCCCCCGGAGCCATCTCCATCGGTCTCCATCGCCGTCTCCGCCGTCTCCATCGACCTCACCGCCATCTCCATCAACCTTGTTGTCTCCTATGATGAGGAGGGAATAGCTCATCCCCGGGGCTGAGGGCTCTATCGGTAGCTATGTGGTTCACTTCTCTCTCCCATGATGTGATCTTTATGTGATCGTGAGCTTTGTATCATGTTGAACAAGTAGATGTTATTATTCAGATGTTATGTGTACTCTAGTGGTATTATTAAAGTAATCTATTCCTCCTGCCATGGTGTAACGGTGACAGTGTGTGCATCATGGTGGTACTTGGTTTAGGCTATGATTGTGATCTCTTGTGGATTATGAGAGTAATTATTACTATGATAGTATTGAAGTGATCTATTCCTCCTTTCATGGTGTAATGTTGACAGTGTGTGCACCGTGTTAGTACTTGGTCTAAGTTGCAATAATATCTATCTTGAGTTGTGCTTTGATCTGGATATCTCTATGAGTGGTGTTCGTCAAGTACTTGATGAACTTTAAGGGGTGCTTCTGTAGCCACTACACAATGATTAGTGTTATTCAATAGAAGAGTAATTCAGAGTACCATAGTGGAGAGAAGTTGTTTATTTGTTCAATCATGTTATATTGTTGGGAGTGTGTCCACTAGTGAAAGTATGATCCTGATGTCTACACACGCTTCTGTTCTTGTAGACAGTGTTGGGCCTCCAAGTGCAGAGGTTTGTAGAGTAGAAGCAAGTTTCCTTTAAGTGGATCACCCAAGGTTTATCGAACTCAGGGAGGAAGAGGTCAAAGCTATCCCTCTCAAGCAACCCTGCAATTACGATACAGAAAGTCTCTTGTGTCCCCAACACACCCAATACACTTGTCAGATGTATAGGTGCACTAGTTCGGCAAAGAGATAGTGAAATACAAGTGGTAGTGATGATTATAAGTAGCAAACGTGGTCAAAAATAAATATCGCTGTGAGCAAACATGTAACAAAACAGCAAGTAAACGGTGTGCAATGCTTGGAAACAAGGCCTAGGGATCATACTTTCACTAGTGGACACACTCCCAACAAATATAACATGATTGAACAAATAAACAACTTCTCTTCACTATGGTACTCTGAATTACTCTCCTATTGAACAACACTAATCATTGCGTAGGGCTACGAAGCACTCCTAGAAGTTCATCAAGTACTTGACAAACACCACTCATAGAGATATCCAAATCAGATCACAACTCAAGATAAATATTATTGCAACTTAGACCAAGTACTAACATGGTGCACACACTGTCAACATTACACCATGAATGGAGGAAAAGATCACTTCAATACTATCATAGCGATAATTATTCTCATAATCCATAAGAGATCACAATCGTAGCCTAGACCAAGTACCACCATGATGCACGCACTGTCACCGTTACACCATGGCAGGAGGAATAGATTACTTTAATAATATCACTAGAGTACACATAATATCTAAATAATAACATCTACTTGTTCAACATGATACAAAGCTCACGATCACATAAAGATCACATCATGGGAGAGAGAGGTGAACCACATAGCTACCGGTAGAGCCCTCAGCCCCGGGAATGAACTACTCCCTCCTCATCATAGGAGACAGCAAGGTTAATGGAGATGGCGGTGAGGTCGATGGAGACGGTGGAGACGGCGATGGAGACCGATGGAGATGGCTCCGGGGGCACTTCCCCGTCCCGGCAGGGTGCCGGAACAGAGACTTCTGTCCCCTGAAATTTGTCTTCGATGGCGGCGGAGCTGCGGAACTGTTCTAGAAAAATCGTTGACTCCCTTAGGGTTTTCCGTCCCGAGGCTTTATATAGGCGAAGGGGCGTCGTCAGAGGGGGAGCCAGGCGCCCTCACGCGGGGCCTGCGCGGCCAGGGGCCTGGCCGCGCCACCCCTGCATGTGGGGCCCTGGTGGCCCCCCTCCTACTCTCCTTCGGATCTCTGGAAGCTTCCGGGTAAAATAAGACTTCAGGAACTTGTTTCGTCCAATTCCGAGAATATTTCCTGTGTATCACTTCTGAAACACAAAAACAGCAGAAAACAGGGAACTGGCACTATGGCAACTCGTTAATAGGTTAGTTCCGGAAAATGCATAAAAGTGCCACGAAGTGTAACGAAACAATAGGCAAATGGTGTAAAAACAAGCATGGAGCATCAAAAATTCTGGATACGTTGGAGACGTATCAACATCCCCAAGCTTAACTCCTGCTCGTCCTCGAGTAGGTAAGTGATAACAAAAGAATAATTTTTTGAGGTGACATGCACCTACACAATCTTGATCATATATGTAAGCATTTGTGAGCTGGGATCATAAGAACTTAAAACATGGGCATGACGATATAATCTTGACAATAAGAACTTAGCAACCATGTTGTAAACACGAAAATGAACACAAACAAAAGATCATGAAAATGAAACAATGAAAGTCAAACGTGTGTTCAAATCATAAGGAAAAACATACAAATGGTTTTCAGCTTGCCCTTCATGGAGAGCAAAACATAAATGCATAGGACACCTTCAAGTTTAAGAGGGCGACTAGATACAAGTAATTTGAGAACAAGTGAAACCATAGTCATGAATCAATCAATGAAAACTTTGGGACAATGCACATTATACTCAGAATGACAACTATGCTCTCTTAATGGTGCAAAAAGATAGATGGTGGTGACTCAACATAAAAGTAAAAGAAAGGCCCTTCGCAGAGGGAAGCAGTGATTAAACATGTGCTAGAGCTTTTCATTTGTAAAACAGAGAGATAAAAAAAATCGGTTTTGAGAGGTGGTTGTCTTTGTCAACGACTGGCAATGGGGTTCTTACTATCTTCCATACAAAAATGAAGCAAGTTTTTGAGAGAGAGATTGGCACTTTTGTGCTCTTTTTTTATAAAGCTTGGCACTCCTCCCTGATACGTCTCCAACGTATCCATAATTTTTGATGCTCCATGCTTGTTTTTACACCATTTGCCTACTGTTTCGTTACACTTCATGGCACTTTTATGCATTTTCCGGAACTAACCTATTAACAAGTTGCCACAGTGCCAGTTCCCTGTTTTCTGCTGTTTTTGTGTTTCAGAGTGATACACAGGAAATATTCTCGGAATTGGACGAAACAAGTTCCTGAAGTCTTATTTTACCCGGAAGCATCCAGACATCCGAAAGAGAGCCGGAGAGGGGCCAGGGCCTGCCCTCACACTAGGGTGGCGCGGCCCAGGCCCTGGCCGCGCCACCCATGTGTGAGGAGCCCCTGGCTGCCCTCTCGCGACGCCCCTTCGCCTATATAAAGCCTCGGGAAGGAAAACCCTAGGGGAGTCGGCAATTTTCCAGAAAGAGTTCCGTAGTTCCGCCGCCGCCACCGACGAATTTCGGGGGACAGAAGTCTTTGTTCCGGCACCCTGCCGGGACGGGGAAGTGCCCCCGGAGCCATCTCCATCGGTCTCCATCGCCGTCTCCGCCGTCTCCATCGACCTCACCGCCATCTCCATCAACCTTGTTGTGTCCTATGATGAGGAGGGAGTAGTTCATCCCCGGGGCTGAGGGCTCTACCGGTAGCTATGTGGTTCACCTCTCTCTCCCATGATGTGATCTTTATGTGATCGTGAGCTTTGTATCATGTTGAACAAGTAGATGTTATTATTCAGATATTATGCTACTCCTATGCTTAATTATTATAGTGTACTCTAGTGGTGTTATTAAAGTAATCTATTCCTCCTGCCATGGTGTAACGGTGACAGTGCGTGCATCATGGTGGTACTTGGTTTAGGCTATGATTGTGATCTCTTGTGGATTATGAGAGTAATTATTACTATGATAGTATTGAGTGATCTATTCCTCCTTTCATGGTGTAAAGTTGACAGTGTGTGCACCGTGTTAGTACTTGGTCTAAGTCGCAATGATTTCTATCTTGAATTGTGATCTGATTTGGATGTCTCTATGAGTGCTGTTTGTCAAGTACTTGATGAACTTTAAGGGGTGCTTCTGTAGCCACTACACAATGATTAGTGTTATTCAATAGGAGAGTAATTCAGAGTACCATCGTGGAGAGAAGTTATCTATTTGTTCATTCATGTTATACTGTTGGGAGTGTGTCCACTAGTGAAAGTATGATCCCTAGGCCTTGTTTCCAAGCATTGCACACCGTTTACTTACTGTTTTGTTACATGTTTGCTCGCAGCGATATTTATTTCACATCACGTTTGCTACTTATAATCATCTATACCACTTGTATTTTACTATCTCTTCGCCGAACTAGTGCACCTATACATCTGACAAGTGTATTGGGTGTGTTGGGGACACAAGAGACTTTCTGTATCGTAATTGCAGGGTTGCTTGAGAGGGATAGCTTTGACCTCTAACCTCCCTGAGTTCGATAAACCTTGGGTGATCCACTTAAGGGAAACTTGCTGCTGTTCTACAAACCTCTGCACTTGGAGGCCCAACAAGTGTCTACAAGAATAGAAGTGCGTAGACATCAAGCTTTTTTCTGGCGCCGTTGCCGGGGAGGTAAGGTAAAAGGTACTCGCATTCTCCTGTGTGAGTGCTCGGAGTTATTTCCTTTAGATTCTGCAATTACATCTTTTTGTTTCTTGTTTTTATTTTCACTAGTTAGGCTTAATGGAAAACAATGAGTTTGTTAGTCTTTTTCCTGAGTTTAGATATGAAGTGTTTGAAGAGAAAATTGAAAAACCTTTGGAGCTTAATTTGCATGCTAATAGTGTTGTTAGTATGAATGCTTTGAACACCGTTGTTGCTAATGCTATAGAAAAGTCTAAGCTTGGGGAAGCTGGTTTTGTTAAGTATGATATTTTTAGTTCCCCAGCTTTAGTGGAGAAAGTTTGCTCTGATGATATTTTATCTCCCATATGTGATGCTTCTAATGATGCTTGTGCTCCTCATCCTTTTAAAATACCTATGGAAATTGTTGATCATATTAAGAATAACTGCTATTTAGGAGATGGAACTGTCCATCCTGGTGATCATTTGCTTTTTATACATGAATTATGCGAGTTGTTCCAGTGTGCAGGTATTTCAATGAACCAAGTTAAGAAGAAGCTATTCTCTTTGTCACTGAAAGGCAGAGCTGAGGAATGGTATTGGCTGCTTGAAGATGGTCCATCTATTGCATGGGAGGAAATTGTACCTCTCTTTTATTCTAAATTCTATCCTCTAAGTGAGATTCATAAAGATCGTAATCAGATATATAATTTTTGGCCTCATGAGGGAGAAAGCATTGCCCAAGCGTGAGGAAGATTGAAGTTACTAATGCATAAATGTCCTATTCATGATCTTCCCCGTAATATTGTTATTAATAATTTTTATGCAAGGCTTTCAGGATATTACAAGGACTATCTTGATGCATGCTTTGATGGGTCTTTCACAAGCAAGGATGTCGACACCAAGTGGGGTCTGCTTGAGACAATTCAAAACAATATTGAAGGTTGGGATAGCAACAAAGGTAAAGGATCAGGTATGAATTATGAGTTTGATTGCATTAAGTCTTTCGCTGAAACTGCTAATTTTCAAGAGCTTAGTGCTAAATATGGTCTTGATCCTCAAATTATGGTTGATTGCTTTAAAGCCTTTGCCTCCCATATGAATGTTCCTAAAGGAAATGGGGACGTGTATCATGAACCTTTTAAGGACACTTGCATAGAAAGTGATATTGTTATTGATGATTGCAATAAACATGCTCAAACTTCTAAAAGTACTATTTCTTATAAGCATGTTAATTTTTGTGGAATACATAGACCTTGTGAACAGAGTTACAACAAGGAAGATTATTGCATCACCCACGCAAATGAAGAAACCAACATGTGGCTCAAGGATCTAGATGTGCTTGGTGAATGGGTTTGTGAGCTTTATCCTTTTCTTTGTGAATTTTGCGGTGAAAAGGGGCACTTTAATTTTCAATGCCCAATTAATCGAACGAGTACCGCAGATTTGTATTGTGATGATAAGATTACTTTCAATCAGTATGATGAGCTTACTTTGTTTTTGAATTGTGAAGAGATATCTAGAAAGATTGCTTTGGTAGACATGAATGATGTTGATCTTAATAGCACCCTTCGTGGTTGTCATCTCTATTGTGCTAAAGATTGCCTCGCAAATACTTACTTACAAGATCTTATTAAACATGATGTTTTGCCAAGCTATGATAGGACTAATAGATGTTTCGATCTTATTAATAGAGAGGAGGAATCCTCCAAAGTTTCTTCTGTTGTTTCTGTCAGCAAGCCAGATTATGTGGAGAAGATGCCTTTCCCTCCTAAAGAATATGTGGAGAAGATGCCCTTCAAGTCTCTCCCTCCTAAAGGAGAGAGTAAGAAGAGTAAGAAGAAGAAGAAGAATAAGAAGAAGAAGAGGAGTAAGAGGCGAGAGGACACGGTATCTTCCCCTAAGCGTTATGATCCTGCTATAGATTATGATAATTCTGATTGGGATGATGTTCCTATGCCTGTTACCTATGTTAGTGATCATGATTGGGAAAAGCACTCTACTTTTGATATTGAAAATCTTTTTGGTACCAATTCTAAGGTTAATAATTGTTGTACCATTAGTGCTATCCATGTTCCTTCTTATGATGATATGTTTGATGAGTATGCTTTGCGACATAGTAGTTCTCTAGCTTGTGATGATGGGTATAATATTTTCAGTCCACCTACTTTTGAGGAGAAAATTAGTTATGATTACAATATGCCTCCTGTTTTTGATGATTATGGTGATGAGAATAATTATTCTGTTGAATCTGCTCCTACTACTATTGTTCATGTGGGGAGTATTAATTCTTTTATGCATATGGCTCATGATAGGGATGTTTTATGTGATAGTTATATTGTTAGTTCTATTCATGATGCTACTAAAAGTTACTATGAGAGAGGGAAACATGGTTTGATGGATCTCAACAATATTAAGTTTCCCCTCTTTATATTGCAAATCTTGAAGTGGCACTTGTTTTATCTATCCATGCTTGCTACTATGTGCCTCGTTGATTTATTTTCTTACAAGATTCCTATGCATAGGAAGTGGTTCAGATATAAATGTCTTCCATACTTGATTTTTGATGCTCTCTATTGCTTTAAATTCCTATATGGCGCCTTTGCCTTAAGCGCGCCCACATGAGCATCTTTGCAAATTTCTGTGCCTAGCTCAAAGGCGTTAAAGAAAAGCACTCTTGGGAGATAACCCATTGTTTATTTTCAGTACTTTTTCTTTTATTTGAGTCTTGGAAGTTATTACTACTGTAATAACCGCTCCTTATCCTTTTTATTTTGTTTTTGTGCCAAGAGAAACCTCTAATTTGAGTGAGGTAAGATTTGGGGATGTTGCTGTCCTGAAACTGTTTTCGGTGCTGCACCGTAAAAATTCGTCAACATTCTCTGTATATCTTTTGGACCTGCGATTTCTTGTGCATATGCCCCAGGTTATATCCAAACTTTCATTAGTTGAACACTTTTTGATTTGAGCAACAGAAAATCCCTCAAAAATTCGACCTTTGTCAGCTGTTCAGTTTTGACAGATTTCTGCCAATATTTGTGTTTGCCACTTTATCGCTTTCTTTTGAGTTCTTTTGATCACAGAACTTTTGGGGAAGTTGCTACAGTAGTATATACTATATATGTGGTGGTTTTGAGTTGAAACCTGAAGCAAAAAGAGGTTGATTATATGCTATGCATGTTGCTAATAGATTTGTGTTTAGTTTTGTATGAAGGAAGTTTTCAAGTGTAGGGATTGGAGAATGATGAGATGAGTTGAAGAATGGACAAAAGCTCAAGCTTGGGGATGCCCATGCATCACCCCAGGAAATATCCAAGAAGTACAAGCGTCAAAGCTTGGGGATGCCCCCGAGGCACCCCTTCTTCATCGGCAAAAATCAGGTCACCTTTCAAGACACTATATTTTTATTGCTTCATGCACTATCTGTTTTTCTTGGAGCGTCAGTTGTTTTAGTTTTCTTAGTTAGTTTAGTTTTGTTTGCTGCAATAAATGGTTAGATCACATCATGTTTCTTTTGGAGGGAGATGAACTCCGTTTTTCATTTGCCAAGAACACTCTGTTTTTCACTCTTATCGTTTCAATGAGTGTTCTCTTTTTCTGCTACTGCTTTTGGTTTTCGTTTTCGCCTTGATTTGCGTTTATACCTTGTCATATCTTTTTATCAAGGTGTATTTTTGCCTCTGGTCCATGTTGGTTTTCCTCAAAAGAGTTGGATTAAAAAAGGTTTTAATGGTGTTGGAAAAGAGAAAAAGTTTAATGCAAAAAAGTGGTACAAGAAGGAGCTTGTGTAGACTACGGCCTAGGCTTTTTCATGTCATGCTTGATGTCTTTTTGATAGTATGCTTAGTGGTTTTGCTGTAGCATGACTTGTCTCAAATAAATGAGATTGCTTAATGAGCCTTTGAAAAAATCATGCGTTGTTTTTATTATATGGAAGCATTTATTTGGTTTTCTCCTTTGATGCTTTATTTGGGTTGACTTGGCACATGCATACACCATGTTGACTACAAAAATAAGTCGCCTATAGCCTCTATGATCATTTAGTTTTTGACTTTTGATGCCATCTTATGCTTCTTTTAATGTTGCTTTGTCGCTTTGCATGATTATGGCCGTTATTGCTCTCTTAGTTGGTCGCTCCCAGTCTTTTGCTAGCCCTCGCCTTGTACTGAGTATGAGCTCTACTCGTGCATCCAACTCCTAAAAACCAAGTTTGCCATTGTGTCCACTATAAATTCCTATGCATGGTATTTGCAAGCCATTCCAAGTAAATTTTCATGTGCTACCAAACCTTCAAAATACTTCTCATTTTGTGACACTGTTTTCAGCTCATGGGGACGTAGTGGTCAGATTTGCTATCTTCCATATTGCTTATTCCAAAAAGAAAAAAAAAGAGAAAAAAGAAAGGAAAAAGGCACTCCTCCAAGGAAAGTGAATGTTGGTGGGCACCCGATGGAATCGGTTAGCCATGGTTTGTGAAAGAAAAAAAGGTGGGGAGGAGTGCCAAGCTTTATAAAAGAGCACAAAAGTGCCAATCTCTCTCTCAAAAACTTGCTTCATTTTTGTATGGAAGATAGTAAGAACCCCATTGCCAGTCGTTGACAAAGACAACCACCTCTCAAAACCAATTTTTATCTTTCTGTTTTACAAATGAAAAGCTCTAGCACATGTTTAATCACTGCTTCCCTCTGCGAAGGGCCTTTCTTTTACTTTTATGTTGGGTCTCCACCTTCTACCTTTATGCACCATTAGGAGAGCATAATTGTCATTCTGAGTATAATGTGCATTGTCCCAAAGTTTTCATTGATTGATTCATATTGTTGGTTTCACTTGTTCTCAAATTATTTGTATCTAGTCGCCCTCTTAAACTTGAAGGTGTCCTATGCATTTATGTTTTGCTCTCTTTTAAGGACAAGCTGAAAATCATTTGTATGTTTTTCCTTATGATTTGAACACACGTTTGACTTTCATTGTTTCATTTTCATGATCTTTTGTTTGTGTTCATTTTCATGTTTACAACATGGTTGCTAAGTTTCTTATTGTCAATATTATATCTTCATGCCCATGTCTTAAGTTCTTTGATCTCAGCACTCAATGCTTTACCTATATGATCAAGTTTGTGATGGTGCATGTCACCTCAAAAATTATTTCTTTTGTTATCACTTACCTACTCGAGGACGAGCAGGAGTTAAGCTTGGGGATGCTGATACGTCTCCAACGTATCCATAATTTTTGATGCTCCATGCTTGTTTTTACACCATTTGCCTACTGTTTCGTTACACTTCATGGCACTTTTATGCATTTTCCGGAACTAACCTATTAACAAGTTGCCACGGTGCCAGTTCCCTGTTTTCTGCTGTTTTTGTGTTTCAGAGTGATACACAGGAAATATTCTCGGAATTGGACGAAACAAGTTCCTGAAGTCTTATTTTACCCGGAAGCATCCAGACATCCGAAAGAGAGCCGGAGAGGGGCCAGGGCCTGCCCTCACACTAGGGTGGCGCGGCCCAGGCCCTGGCCGCGCCACCCATGTGTGAGGAGCCCCTGGCTGCCCTCTCGCGACGCCCCTTCGCCTATATAAAGCCTCGGGAAGGAAAACCCTAGGGGAGTCGGCAATTTTCCAGAAAGAGTTCCGTAGTTCCGCCGCCGCCACCGACGAATTTCGGGGGACAGAAGTCTCTGTTCCGGCACCCTGCCGGGACGGGGAAGTGCCCCCGGAGCCATCTCCATCGGTCTCCATCGCCGTCTCCGCCGTCTCCATCGACCTCACCGCCATCTCCATCAACCTTGCTGTGTCCTATGATGAGGAGGGAGTAGTTCATCCCCGGGGCTGAGGGCTCTACCGGTAGCTATGTGGTTCACCTCTCTCTCCCATGATGTGATCTTTATGTGATCGTGAGCTTTGTATCATGTTGAACAAGTAGATGTTATTATTCAGATATTATGCTACTCCTATGCTTAATTATTATAGTGTACTCTAGTGGTGTTATTAAAGTAATCTATTCCTCCTGCCATGGTGTAACGGTGACAGTGCGTGCATCGTGGTGGTACTTGGTTTAGGCTATGATTGTGATCTCTTGTGGATTATGAGAGTAATTATTACTATGATAGTATTGAGTGATCTATTCCTCCTTTCATGGTGTAAAGTTGACAGTGTGTGCACCGTGTTAGTACTTGGTCTAAGTCGCAATGATTTCTATCTTGAATTGTGATCTGATTTGGATGTCTCTATGAGTGGTGTTTGTCAAGTACTTGATGAACTTTAAGGGGTGCTTCTGTAGCCACTACACAATGATTAGTGTTATTCAATAGGAGAGTAATTCAGAGTACCATCGCGGAGAGAAGTTATCTATTTGTTCATTCATGTTATATTGTTGGGAGTGTGTCCACTAGTGAAAGTATGATCCCTAGGCCTTGTTTCCAAGCATTGCACACCGTTTACTTACTGTTTTGTTACATGTTTGCTCGCAGCGATATTTATTTCACATCACGTTTGCTACTTATAATCATCTATACCACTTGTATTTTACTATCTCTTCGCCGAACTAGTGCACATATACATCTGACAAGTGTATTGGGTGTGTTGGGGACACAAGAGACTTTCTGTATCGTAATTGCAGGGTTGCTTGAGAGGGATAGCTTTGACCTCTAACCTCCCTGAGTTCGATAAACCTTGGGTGATCCACTTAAGGGAAACTTGCTGCTGTTCTACAAACCTCTGCACTTGGAGGCCCAACAAGTGTCTACAAGAATAGAAGTGCGTAGACATCACTCCCCACCTTTTTTCCTTTCACAAACCATAGCTAACCGATTCCATCGGGTGCCCACCAACATTCACTTTCCATGGAGGAGTGCCTTTTTTCTTTCTTTCTTTTTTCTCTTTTTTTTCTTTTTGGAATAAGCAATATGGAAGATAGCAAATCCGACCACTACGTCCCCATGAGCTGAAAACAGTGGCAAAAAACGAGAAGTAGTTGAAAGTTTTGAAAGGTAGCACATGAAAATTTACTTGGAATGGCTTGCAAATACCATGCATAGGAATTTATAGTGGACACAATGGCAAACTTGGTTTTTGGGAGTTGGATGCACGAGTAGAGCTCATACTCAGTACAAGGCGAGGGCTAGCAAAAGACTGGGAGCGACCAACTAAGAGAGCAATAATGGCCATAATCATGCAAAGCGACAAAGCGACATTAAAAGAAGCATAAGATGGCATCAAAAGTCAAAAACTAAATGATCATGAAGGCTATTGGCGACTTTGTAAGAGTCTAACATGTGTGAGCATGCGCCAAGTCAACCCAAATAAAGCATCAAGGAGAAAACCAAAATAATGCTTCCAAACGATAAAAACAACGCATGATTTTTTCAAAGGCTCATTAAGCAATCTCAGTCATTTGAGACAAGTCATGCTACAGCAAAACCACTAAGCATACTATCAAAAAGACATCAAGCATGACATGAAAAAGCCTAAGCCGCAGTCTACACAAGCTCCTTCTTGTACCACTATTTTGCACAAAGCTTTTTCTCTTTTCCAACACCATTTGAAATTTTTATAAACACCTCTTTTGATGAAAACCAATAAAGATCAGAGGAAAAAATACACCTTGATGCAAAGATAAAACAAGATCTGAACAAAAATTAAGGCAAAAAATACAAGCTAAACACAGTAGCAGAAAAAGAGAACACTCATTGAACGATAAGAGTGAAAACTAGAGTGTTCTTGGCAAATGAAAAGCGAGTTCATCTCCTCCAAAAGAAACATGATGTGATCTAACCATTTATTGCAGCAAACAAAACTAAACTAATACTGAAAACTAAAACAACTGACGCTCCAAGAAAAACACATAGTGCATGAAGCAATAAAAATATAGCGTCTTGAAAGGTGACCTGATTTTTCCCGATGAAGAAGGGGTGCCTCGGGGGCATCCCCAAGCTTTGACGCTTGTACTTCTTGGATATTTCTTGGGGTGATGCATGGTCATCCCCAAGCTTGAGCTTTTGTCCATTCTTCATCTCATCTCATCATTCTCCAATCCCTACACTTGAAAACTTCCTTCATACAAAACTAAACACAATTCTATTAGCAACATTAGTGTAAGCAAAACATATAATCAACCTCTTTTTGCTTCAGGTTTCAACTCAAAACTACCACATATTAAGTATAAACTAATGTAGCAACTTCCCCAAAAGTTCCTTGATCAAAAGAACTAAAAAAAGAAAGCGATAAAGCGGCAAACACAAATGTTGGCAGAAATCTGTCAAAACAGAACAACTGACAAAGGTCGAATTTTTAGAGGGTTTTCTGTTGCTCAAATCAAAAGGTGTTCAACTAATGAAAGTTTGGATATAACCTGGGTCATATGCACAAGAAATAGCAGGTGCAAAAGATATACAGAGAATTTTCACGAATTTTTACGGTACAGCACCGAAAACAGTTTTAGGACAGCAACATCCCCAAATCTTTACCTCGCTCAAATTAGAGGCTTCTCTTGGCACAACAACGAAATAAAAAGGATAAGGAGCGGTCATTACACTAGTAATGACTTCCAAGACTCAAATAAAAGAAAAAGTACTGGAAAATAAAACAATGGGTTATCTCCCAAGAGTGCTTTTCTTTAACGCCTTTGAGCTAGGCGCAGTAAATTGCAAAGATGCGCATGTGGGCGCCATATAAAAGCTTGAGGCAAAGGCGCCATATAAGAACTTGAAGCAATAGAGAGCATCAAAAAGCATGCATGAAACACATTTAAATCTAAACCACTTCCTATGAAAAATAGTCTTGTAAAGAGACAAGTCATGAAAGCGCAAAGCAAAAAAGCATAGGAAGGCAAAACAAGTACAACTTCAAGAATTGCAACATAAAGAGGGGAAACTCAATATTGTTGAGATTCATCAAACCATGTTTCCCTCTCTCATAATAACTTTCAGTAGCATCATGAATAGAACTAACAATATAACTATCACATAAAGCATCCCTATCATGAGCCACATGCATAAAAGGATTAATACTTCCTACATGAACAATAGTAGTAGGAGCAGATTCAACAGAATAATTATTCTCATTACCATAATCATCAAAAACAGGCGGCATATTGTAATCATAACTAATTTTCTCCTCAAAAGTAGGTGAACTGAAAATATTATACCCATCATCACAAGCTAGAGAACTACTATGTCGCAAAGCATACTCATCAAACATATCATCATAAGAAGGAACATGGATAGCACTAATGGTACAACAATTATTAACCTTAGAATTGGTACCAAAAAGATTTTCAATATCAAAAGTAGAGTGCTTTTCCCAATCATGATCACTAACATAGGTAACAGGCATAGGAACATCATCCCAATCAGAATTATCATAATCTATAGCAGGATCATAACGCTTAGGGGAAGATACCGTGTCCTCTCGCCTCTTACTCCTCTTCTTCTTCTTATTCTTCTTCTTCTTCTTACTCTTCTTACTCTCTCCTTTAGGAGGGAGAGACTTGAAGGGCATCTTCTCCACATATTCTTTAGGAGGGAAAGGCATCTTCTCCACATAATCTGGCTTGCTGACAGAAACAACAGAAGAAACTTTGGAGGATTCCTCCTCTCTATTAATAAGATCGAAACATCTATTAGTCCTATCATAGCTTGGCAAAACATCATGTTTAATAAGATCTTGTAAGTAAGTATTTGCGAGGCAATCTTTAGCACAATAGAGATGACAACCACGAAGGGTGCTATTAAGATCAACATCATTCATGTCTACCAAAGCAATCTTTCTAGATATCTCTTCACAATTCAAAAACAAAGTAAGCTCATCATACTGATTGAAAGTAATCTTATCATCACAATACAAATCTGCGGTACTCGTTCGATTAATTGGGCATTGAAAATTAAAGTGCCCCTTTTCACCGCAAAATTCACAAAGAAAAGGATAAAGCTCACAAACCCATTCACCAAGCACATCTAGATCCTTGAGCCACATGCTGGTTTCTTCATTTGCGTGGGTGATGCAATAATCTTCCTTGTTGTAACTCTGTTCACAAGGTCTATGTATTCCACAAAAATTAACATGCTTATAAGAAATAGTACTTTTAGAAGTTTGCGCATGTTTATTGCAATCATCAATAACAATATCACTTTCTATGCAAGTATCCTTAAAAGGTTCATGATACACGTCCCCATTTCCTTTAGGAACATTTATATGGGAAGCAAAGGCTTTAAAGCAATCAACCATAATTTGAGGATCAAGACCATACTTAGCACTAAGCTCTTGAAAATTAGCAGTTTTAGCGAAAGACTTAATGCAATCAAACTCGTAATTCATACCTGATCCTTTACCTTTGTCGCTATCCGAACCTTCAATATTGTTTTGAATTGTTTCAAGCAGACCCCACTTGGTGTCGACATCCTTGCTTGTGAAAGACCCATCAAAGCATGCATCTAGATAGTCCTTGTAATGTCCTGAAAGCCTTGCATAAGAATTATTAATAATAATATTACGGGGAAGATCATGATTAGGACATTTATGCATTAGTAACTTCAATCTTCCCCACGCTTGGGCAATGCTTTCTCCCTCATGAGGCCAAAAGTTATATATCCGATTACGATCTTTATGAATTTCACTTGGAGGATAAAACTTGGAATAAAAGAGAGACACAATTTCCTCCCATGCAATAGATGGACCATCTTCAAGCAGCCGATACCATTCCTTAGCTCTGCCTTTCAGTGACAAAGAGAATAGCTTCTTCTTAACTTGGTTCATTGAAATACCTGCACACTGGAACAACTCGCATAATTCCTGTATAAAAAGCAAATGATCACCAGGATGGATAGTTCCATCTCCTAAATAGCAGTTATTCTTAACATGATCAACAATTTTCATAGGTATTTTAAAAGGATGAGGAGCACTAGCATCATTAGAAACATCACATATGGGAGATAAAATATCATCAGAGCAAACTTTCTCCACTAAAGCTAGGGGACTAAAAATATCATACTTAACAAAACCAGCTTCCCCAAGCTTAGACTTTTCTATAGCATTAGCATTAACAGTATTCAAAGCATTCGTACTAATAACATTGCTATGCGAAATAAGCTCCAAAGGATTTTCAATTTTCTCTTCCAATCTAAAATCAGGAAAAAGACTAAAGAAATCTTTGTTTTCCATTAAGCCTAACTAGTGAAAATAAAAACAAGAAACAAAAAGATATAATTGCAGAATCTAAAGGAAATAACTTCGAGCACTCACACAGGAGGATGCGAGTACCTTTTACCTTACCTCCCCGGCAACGGCGCCAGAAAAGAGCTTGATGTCTACACACGCTTCTGTTCTTGTAGACAGTGTTGGGCCTCCAAGTGTAGAGGTTTGTAGAGCAGTAGCAAGTTTCCCTTATGTGGATCACCCAAGGTTTATCGAACTCAGGGAGGAAGAGGTCAAAGCTATCCCTCTCAAGCAACCCTGCAATTACGATACAGAAAGTCTCTTGTGTCCCCAACACACCCAATACACTTGTCAGATGTATAGGTGCACTAGTTCGGCAAAGAGATAGTGAAATACAAGTGGTAGTGATGATTATAAGTAGCAAACGTGGTCTAAAATAAATATCGCTGCGAGCAAACATGTAACAAAACAGCAAGTAAATGGTGTGCAATGCGTGGAAACAAGGCCTAGGGATCATACTTTCACTAGTGGACACACTCCCTACAAATATAACATGATTGAACAAATAAACAACTTCTCTTCACTATGGTACTCTGAATTACTCTCCTATTGAACAACACTAATCATTGCATAGGGCTACGAAGCACTCTTCAAAGTTCATCAAGTACTTGACAAACACCACTCATAGAGATATCCAAATCAGATCACAACTCAAGATAAATATTATTGCAACTTAGACCAAGTACTAACACGGTGCACACACTGTCAACATTACACCATGAAAGGAGGAAAAGATCACTTCAATACTATCATAGCGATAATTATTCTCATAATCCATAAGAGATCACAATCGTAGCCTAGACCAAGTACCACCATGATGCACGCACTGTCACTGTTACACCATGGCAGGAGAATAGATTACTTTAATAATATCACTAGAGTACACATAATATCTAAATAATAACATCTACTTGTTCAACATGATACAAAGCTCACGATCACATAAAGATCACATCATGGGAGAGAGAGGTGAACCACATAGCTACCGGTAGAGCCCTCAGCCCCGGGAATGAACTACTCCCTCCTCATCATAGGAGACAGCAAGGTTGATGGAGATGGCGGTGAGGTCGATGGAGACGGCGGAGACGGCGATGGAGACCGATGGAGATGGCTCCGGGGGCACTTCCCCGTCCCGGCAGGGTGCCGGAACAGAGACTTCTGTCTCCCGAAATTTGTCTTCGACGGCAGCGGAGCTGCGGAACTGTTCTAGAAAAATCGTCGACTCCCTTAGGGTTTTCCGTCCCGAGGCTTTATATAGGCGAAGGGGCGTCGTCAGAGGGGGAGCCAGGCGCCCTCACGTGGGGCCCGCGCGGCCAGGGGCCTGGCCGCGCCACCCCTGCATGTGGGGCCCTGGTGGCCCCCCTCCTACTCTCCTTCGGATCTCTGGAAGCTTCCGGGTAAAATAAGACTTCAGGAACTTGTTTCGTCCAATTCCGAGAATATTTCCTGTGTATCACTTCTGAAACACAAAAACAGCAGAAAACAGGGAACTGGCACTGTGGCAACTCGTTAATAGGTTAGTTTCGGAAAATGCATAAAAGTGCCACAAAGTGTAACGAAACAATAGGCAAATGGTGTAAAAACAAGCATGGAGCATCAAAAATTATGGATACGTTGGAGACGTATCAGATCCCTAGGCCTTGTTTCCAAGCATTGCACACCGTTTACTTACTGTTTTGTTACATGTTTGCTCGCAGCGATATTTATTTCACATCACGTTTGCTACTTATAATCATCTATACCACTTGTATTTCACTATCTCTTCGCCGAACTAGTGCACCTATACATCTGACAAGTGTATTGGGTGTGTTGGGGACACAAGAGACTTTCCGTATCGTAATTGCAGGGTTGCTTGAGAGGGATAGCTTTGACCTCTTCCTCCCTGAGTTCGATAAACCTTGGGTGATCCACTTAAGGGAAACTTGCTGCTGTTCTACAAACCTCTGCACTTGGAGGCCCAACAAGTGTCTACAAGAATAGAAGTGCGTAGACATCAACTGTTTACTTTCTTGCATACTACTATTGCTTTCCACTCGATATGCTCATTCCTTTGTTTATAGCAAACCGGTGAGATTGACAACCTCATCGTAAGTTGGGAGCAAAGTTCTTGGTTGTGTTGTGTGCAGGTTCCGCGTTGCTACTAGTTGAAGACGCGCTAACAGGAATCGTTAACGGATCACTTGTTGGAGTGTCACTAGGCTAGCAAGAATCACCTTCTGGAGTTTGGCTTTTTCCTGGACTGACAAACCTTGGTTTCTTACTGAGGGAAAATTTGCTGCTGTACTTATCATACCTTCCTCTTGGGGTTCCCAACTGGATGGTGATTTACATCAACACCGTGCCGCATCAGTGGCCTCAAGCTCAGAGGGCGCGCCCCTAGTGTTGTTGGAGGAATTACCATAAGAGTTGCCATAACCATTACCATTTGTAGAAGGATACGACCTATAATTGTTGCTAGCAAAATTGTACCTATAACCACTATTGTTGAAATTATTATTTCTAATGAAGTTCACATCAACATGCTCTTCTTGAGCAACCAAAGAGGCCAAAGGAACATTATTAGGATCAACATGAGCTCTATCATTAGCAAGCATAGCCATAATAGTATCAATCTTATCACTCCAGGAAGAGGTTACCTCAACAGAATTTACCTTCTTACCTTGTGGAGTTCTCTCGGTGTGCCACTCAAAAAAATTTACCATCATATTATCAAGAAGCTTTGTTGCGGCGCCCAAGGTGATGGACATAAAAGTGCCTCCAGTAGCTGGATCCAAAAGATTTCTTGAAGAAAAATTTAGTCCTGCATAAAAGGTTTGGATATTCATCCAAGTAGTCAGTCTATGAGTGGGACAATTCTTTATCATAGATTTCATTCTTTCCCAAGCTTGAGCAACATGTTCATTATCAAACTGTCTAAACTTCATAATATCACTTCTCAAAGCTATAATCTTAGCAAGAGATAGTATTTTCTAATAAAAGCATCCTTACACTTATCCCAAGAATCAATACTATTTCTAGGCAAAGATAGCAACCAATCCTTAGCTCTTCCTCTTAAAGAGAAAGGAAACAACTTAAGCTTAATAATAGCACCATCTACATCCTTATACTTTTGCATCTCACATAGCTCAACAAAATTGTTGAGATGAGCTACAGCATCATCATTACTGGCACCAGAAAATTGCTCTTTCATAACAAGATTCAACAAAGCAGGTTTGATCTCATAAAAATTCACCTCAGGAGCAGGTGGCGCAATAGGAGTGCTGATAAAATCATTGTTTTTGGTACTAGTAAAATCACACAACTTGGTGTTCTCAGGAGTACCCATTCTAACAAAACTAAAAGCAGGCAAGTAAAAATAACAACTACTTTTTTGTATTTTTGTTACTAGTATAAAGGAACTAATTTTTTTGTATTTTTTATAAAAAGATGCAAGAAAAAATAAAATGAAGCAAAACAATAACAAAGTAAAAGGTTGGAAGCGAGAGACTCCCCCTGCAGAAATTTTCTTTCTCCCCGGCAACGGCGCCAAAAAACTTGGTGGTGGTGCAGTGTTGATGTAGGAATATTGTAGATAACCGCCCAGTTGGAAAACCCCAAGAGAAGGTTATGATGAGCATAGCAGCAAGTCTTCCCTCAGTTGTGAAACCAAGGTTTATCAAACCAGTAGGAGAAAGAACCAAACTTCAGAAGGTCGATGCCCGCTAGCTTTGCAACAGCCCCGGACAATGGCGCCAGGAAACTTGTCCAAGGTGTAGCTTTACACCAGCAGCAACGTGGAACCTGCACACAACACAACCAAGTACTTTGTCCCAACTTACGATGAGGTTGTCAATCTCACCGATTTGCTGTAAACAAAGGCTTAAGCGTATCGAGTGGTAAAAGATAGTAGTTTGCAAGAATGTAAATAAAGCAAGTAAAAGGTAAATGGTAATAACAATGTAAAAGAATGGACCGGGGTCCATAGTTCACTAGTGGTGTCTCTCCATAAGACAAATAACAACATGATGGGTAAACAAATTATAGTTGGGCAATTGATAGAATAATGATAGCATACAAATGTCATGAGGATCACTATGAGATTCACTTGGGAATTACAACATAATACATAGACCGTAATCCAATTGCATCTATGACTAATAATCCACCCTCCGGATGTCGTCTGAGCAACCATTGGGTATTAAGTTGCAAGCAACAGATTATTGCCTTAAGCAAAGTGTGTAATGTAAACAATACGAATGTCCTTGAACACTAGATTGTTGTTTTATCCATAGTAGCAACAGCATATCTACAACCTTAGAGGTTTCTGTCACTCCCCCAGATTACTAGAGGCATGAACCAACTATCGAGCATAAATACCCCCTCTTGGAGTCACTAGCATCTACTCGGCCAAGATATCTACTAGCAACGGAGATCATGCAAGATCATAAACAACATAGAGATAACATAAAGATCATAAATCAACAATTCAACTTGACATAGTACCAATATTCATCGGATCCCAACAAACACAACATGTAGAATTACACAACGATGATCTTGATCATGATAGGCAGCTCACAAGATCTAAACATGAAGCACATGGTGGAGATGACAACCATCTAGCTACTGCTATGGACCCGTAGTCCAAGGTAGACTACTCACACATCACTCCGGAGGCGACCATGGTGATGAAGAAGGCCTCCGGTGGCGATTCCCCTCTCTGGTAGGGTGCCGGGAAGAGCTTATAGACCCTCCCGATCTCGCGTCGATGACGGCGGTGGCTTGCAGTAGGTTTCATGGAAAATTGATCGGTCCTTGCAGTAGGTTTCGTGGAAAATTGATCGGTCCAGGGGGTGGCCCGCGCCATGCCATGGTGCGGCCACCCTCTGGTGCCCCTCCGTCTCATCTTCGGACTTTGTCTCATGTTGGGAAAATAGGAATTCTGGCTTTTGTTTCATCCAATTCTGAGAATATTTCATGTGTAGCTTTTCTTAAACACAAAAACAGCAAAAACAGGGAACTGGCATTGTGGCATCTCGTTAATAGGTTAGTTCTATAGAATGCATAAAAACGCCACAAAGTGTATCAAAACACAAAGCAAATGGTGTATAAACAAGCATGGAGCATCAAAAATTATAGATACGCTTGAGACGTATCACACCTCCCCACCGTCACTTGCCGGACCGCACCCTTCCCCATGTCCCCACCATCGTCGGCCAGACCGCGCCGTCTCCAGACGTCCCCACCATCGCCGGCTGGGCCACACCCTCCCTCCATGTCCGCATCTTCTACTGCATCCTCGGGGTCCAACGGGATGAACTCCGGCGGGGCGGCGAGGTCCTGCGCGCGGTGGGGCGGGCGGCGAGGTCCTGCGTAGCACAGGTGGCGAGGTCTTGCGCACGGCGGGGCGGGAGGCTAGGTGATGACCCACAAGTATAGGGGGTGTATCGTAGTACTTTCGATAAATAAGAGTGTCGAACCCAACGAGGAGCAGAAGGTGTTGACAAGCGGTTTTGATCAAGGATTCACTGTAAATACTAGCAAACGTGTTTTCAAGGGTATTTGGTAATGCAAGTAAATAAAATACGAGTAAATAAAAGACAATAATAGTGATTGCTGCAAGTGGCCCAATCCTTTCTAGAGCAAAGGACAAGCCGGTTGTGTAACTTATGATTACCAAACGTTCCTGAGGACACACGGGAGTTTCTGTCGAGAGCTTTCACTTCATGCTGCTAAGTAATCTTCATTGGTTTGATAAGTGTTATGGGGGTGAATCTATGCTAGTGCACTACCCTTACTAGGACTAATACACATTTGTGATTATACCCGTTGCAAGCATCCGCAACTACAAGAAAGTAATTAAGATAAATCTAACCACAGCCTTAAACTCTGAGATCCTACACTCCCTGGTGCAATGGTTTCCTAACGGGGGTTTAGGTTTCTGTCGCTCCAGCAACCCCACAATTAGTATCCAAATACACAATGCATTCCACTAGGCCCATAAAGGTGAAGTATCATGTAGTCGACGTTCACATGACACCACTAGTAGAATAGCACCACAACATATAAATATCAAACCATTAAATAGTACTCAACATTGTTTCACTACTAACATCTCGACTTCTCCCATGTCCTCAAGAACTAAGCGAACTACTTGATACGTCAATTTTGCATCACTATTTTGTATCATAATTTACTGTTATTCATTGATATATTTCACATTTAGAGATGATACTTATGTTGTTTCCTCTGTTTTTACATGTTTGATGATCATTGGAGGATTTGCTGCCAGAGTCAGGATTCTGCTGGAAAAAGGACCATCAAGACACCATATTTCGAAGATTAGGAAAATTCTAGAAAAATACCAGAAAATTATATTTTACCAGAAGACTGAAGAAGCCAGAAGGAGGAGGCGAGAGGGGCCACAGGGCAGCCTCACCACCAGGGGGCATGGCCCAGCCCCTAGCCACGCCGCCCTGTGGTGAGAGCCCCCTGGCCCACTTCTGTCATAGCCCCTTCGTGTATTTCATCGTCCCCAAAAACCTAAGTCAAGGGGGGCTCAGAGATAGACAGCACCGCCTCTGCGGGGCGGAAAACACCAGAGAGAGAAAAGCTCTCCGGCAGGCAGAAATCTACCGGGGAAATTCCTTCCCGGAGAGGGGAGATCATCGCCATCGTCATCGCCATCGCACCGGACTTCATCGGGATCATCATCATCATCATCTCCATCGCCAGCACCTTCATCTCCACCATCACCACGCCATCCCGCTGTAACATCTTGAGTTGAATCTTGTCAAATTCTTAGGGGAAACTTTCTCGGTGTTGATTACTCTTGTGGTTGATGCTATTGAGTGGAACCGTTGAATTAAGGTTTATGTTTAGATTGTTATTTACCATTATTTCACCTCTGATCATGATCCATATGATGTCTTGTGAGTTGTTCGTTTAGTTCTTGAGGACATGGGAGAAGTCAAGTCGTTAGTAGTGAAATTATGTTGAGTAATATTTAATGATTTGATATTTATTTGTTGTGGTGTTATTTCACTAGTGGTTTCATGTGAACGTCGACTACATGATACTTCACCATTTATGGGCCTAGTGAGATGCATTGTGTATTTGGCTACCAATTGTGGGCTTGCTGGAGTGACAGAAACCTAAACCTCCGTTGGGAAACCATTGCACCAGGGAGCGTAGGATCTTAGAGTTTAAGGTTGTGGTTAGATTTATCTTAATTACTTTCTTGTATTTGCGGATGCTTGCAAGGGGTATAATCACAAGTGTGTATTTATCCTAGTAAGGGTAGTGCGCTAGCACAGGTTCACCCCCATAACACTTATCAAACCAATAAAGATTATTTAGCGGTATGAAGCGAAAGCACTTGACAGAAACTCCCGTGTGTCCTCGAGAACGTTTGGTCATCATAAGTTACACAACCGGCTTATCCTTTGCTCTAGAAAGGATTGGGCCACTTGCAGCAATTATTACTATTGTATTTTATTTACTCATACTTTATTTACTTGCGCTACCAAATACCCCTAAAAACCCGTTTGCTAGTATTTACAGTGAATCCTTGATCAAAACCACTTGTCAACACCTTTTGCTCCTCGTTGGGTTCGACACTCTTATTTATCAAAAGTACTACGATACACCCCTATACTTGTGGGTCATCAAGATTATTTTCTAGCACCGTTGCCGAGGAGTGAAGCACTATTGAAGAGTGGATTTGGTAAAGGTAACCATCGCTGTGAGTATTGTTTTTATTTTTGTCTTTTATTTTTTATTTTATTTTGCTATGGAGAATTCTCCATTTGGTTTCCTATTTGGGAACACTTCTACCACTGCTGCACGTGTGGATGAACCACCACCACCACCACCACCACCTGCTCAATTAGATCCTTTTAAAATACCTATGAAAATTGTTGAGCATGTTATGGATAACTGCTATTCAGGAGATGGAACTATCCATCCGGGTGATCACCTACTTTTTATACATGAATTATGCGAGTTGTTCAAGTGTGCAGGTATTTTACCGAGCCAGGTCAAGAGGAAGCTATTCTGTTTATCATTGAAAGGCAGAGCTGAGGAGTGGTATCGGCTGCTTAAAGATGGTCCATCTATTGCATGGGAGGAAATTGTGCCTCTCTTTTATTCCAAGTTTTATCCTCCAAGTGAAATTCATAAGGATCGTAATCGAATATATAACTTTTGGCCTCATGATGGAGAGAGTATTGCCCAAACGTGGGGGAGATTGAAGTTACTAATGCTCAAATGTCCCATTCATGAGCTCCCCAATAATATTGTTATTGATAGTTTTTATGCGAGGCTTGCTCTTCATGATAAGGATTATTTGGATGCCTCCTGTTTTGGATCATTTACTCATATGAAAGAAGATGCTAAATGGAATCTCCTCGACCGTATTCAACAAAATGTTGAAGGATGGGAAAACGACAAAGGTAGGAGGTCAGGTATAAATTATGATTATGAATGCATTAAAACTTTTATGGGAACCGATGACTTTCATAATGTTAGCACTGCTTATGGTCTTGATTCTCAAATACTTGCTAACTGTCTTAAGGCTTTTGCCTCTTATCTTGATGTTCCAAAGAAAGATTGGAACAAATATCATGCGCCTTATAAAGATTCTATTAGTCATATTCCTGCTGCAGCTACTGAAGTTTGTACTGTTGATAGCATTTTGCCTGAACCTTATTTTGAGAAGACACCTTTCCCTGCTAAGGTAAAAGAGCATTCTACTTTGGTAATTGTGTCTAATAAAAGTACTAAGAAAGCTGTAGAATCTGATGAGCAAATTACTATTAAGTCTCCTGTGGCTATATTGAAGGACCTTGTTACTAAAGATGTAGGGGATGAATATATTCTCTTTTGTGAAGATGCTTCTAACATTATCTCACATCCTAAAAGGCGTAGGAAAACAAGTGTTCCTGTTATTTCTGTCAGGATTGGAGATCATTGCTATTATGGTTTATGCGGCATTGGTGCTAGTTCAAGTGCCATTCCTTTAGAGCTTTACAGAGAAATCATGCATGAGATTGGCCCTTGTCAACTTGAGGATATTGATGTGGTTGTTCAGCTTGCTAACAGAGAGACTGTTTGGCCTCTGGGTATTGTTCGAGATGTGGAAGTTCTATGCGGTAAGACCAAATATCCCACTGATTTCCTAGTACTTGGTACGGAAGCTAGTAAAACTTGTCCTATAATTTTTGGTAGACCCTTTTTGAATACTTGTGGTGCTGTGATAGACTATAAGAAGGAGAAAATTTTCACTAAGTTTAATGGAGAATCTTATGAGTTCAATTTCTCCAAGTTTGCTAAGACTTCTTATGAAAATGACATGCCTGATGAATTTTTTTGAGTTGAACAGCTTGCTTCTATTGCTCTTGCTCCTAATAATGCTTTGCAGCAATTCATGGAGGACCATGAAAGTGATGTTTACAGGAAGGAAGGAGAAGAGATTGATGATATTTTCTTTCGTCAACCACCATTGATCAAGCACAATTTACCTGTGGAGGATCTTGGTACCACTTTACCACCTAAGGAAGATCCTGTTTTTGAATTAAAACCTTTACCTAATGATCTTAAATATGCTTATATAGATGATAATAAAATATATCCTGTTATTATCAGTTCTAAGCTTTCAGGAAAGGAAGAAGAAAGGTTATTGGAGATATTGAGGAAACATCGAGGAGCTATGGGATATACTCTTGATGATTTAAAAGGGATTTCTCCAACTTTATGTCAGCATGCTATTAATATGGAGAAAGACGCAAAGCCAGTTGTGGAACATCAACGCCGCTTAATTCCCAAGATGAAGGAAGTGGTAAGAAATGAGGTATTGAAGCTCCTTGATGCTGGTATTATTTATCCTATTGCTGATAGTAGATGGGTTAGTCCTGTTCATTGTGTTCCTAAGAAAGGAGGTATGACTATCGTGCCTAATGAGAATAACGAGCTTATTCCTCAGAGGGTAGTAGTTGGTTATAGGATGTGCATTGATTTTAGAAAGGTAAACAAAGTTACCAAGAAAGATCATTATCCTTTACCGTTTATAGATCAAATGTTAGGGAGGTTGTCTAAGAAGACTCATTTTTGTTTTCTTGATGGTTATTCCGGTTTCTCTCAGATTGCTGTTAAACCGAAGGATTAAGAGAAAACCACTTTTACTTGTCCTTATGGAACTTATGCTTATAGACGTATGCCGTTTGGTTTGTGCAATGCTCCTGCTACTTTTCAAAGATGCATGTCTGCTATTTTTCATGGTTTTTGTGAAGAAATTGTGGAGGTTTTCATGGATGATTTTTCCGTCTATGGAACTTCTTTCGATAATTGCTTGCACAATCTTGATAAAGTTTTACAGAGGTGTGAAGAAACTAATCTTGTTCTTAATTAGGAGAAATGCCACTTTATGGTAAATGAAGGAATTGTCCTTGGACATAAAATTTCTGAAAGAGGTATTGAAGTTGACAGAGCAAAAGTTGAGGCAATTGAGAAAATGCCTTGTCCCAAAGATGTTAAAGGTATTCGTAGTATTCATGGTCATGCTGGTTTCTATAGGAGGTTTATTAAAGATTTCTCTAAGATTTCAAAGCCTCTTACTAATCTTCTTCAAAAAGATGTACCATTTGTCTTTGATGATGATTGTAAGGAAGCTTTTGAGACTCTTAAGAAGGCTTTAACTACTGCTCCTATTGTTCAACCACCTGATTGGAATTTACCCTTTGAAATTATGTGTGATGCTAGTGATTTTGCTGTTGGTGCTATTCTTCGACAGCGCGTAGATAATAAGTTGAATGTTATTCATTATGCTAGTAAGAGTCTTGATGCTGCTCAGAAGAATTATGCTACCACGGAGAAAGAGTTTCTTGCTGTTGTTTTTGCATGTGATAAGTTTAGACCTTACATTGTTGATTCTAAAGTTACTATTCATACTGATCACGCTGCTATTATATATCGTATGTCTAAGAAGGATGCTAAGCCTAGGCTTATTGGATGGGTGTTGCTTTTACAAGAGTTTGATTTGCATATTGTAGATAGGAAAGGTGCTGAAAATCCTGTGGCTGACAACTTGTCTAGATTGGAAAACATTTCTTTTGATCCTATTCCTATTAATGATAGTTTTCCAAATGAACAATTGGCTTCAATAAATGTAACTTCGCGAGACCTTCCTTGGTATGCTGATTATGCTAACTTTATTGTTTCCAAGTATTTGCCTCCAACCTTTACAGCTCAGCAAAGAAGAAAATTCTTTTTTGATTTGAGGCATTACTTTTGGGATGACCCAAACTTATATAAAGAAGGAGTTGATGGTATTATGTGAAGATGTGTACCAGAATATGAGCAACAAGAAATATTGAGGAAATGCCATGGAAGCGCTTATGGAGGACATCATGCTGGAGATAGAACCGCAAAAAAGGTTCTACAATCAGGTTTTTATTGGCCAACCCTCTTTAAAGATGCTAGAAGGTATGTTTTATCTTGTGATGAATGTCAAAGAGTTGGTAATATTTCTAGATGCAATGAAATGCCTATGAGTTACACTCTTGTTATTGAACCATTTGATTATTGGGGATTTGACTTTATGGGTCCTTTTCCTCCTTCAAAAGGTTATACTCACATACTTGTTGCTGTTGATTATGTTACCAAGTGGGTAGAAGCCATACCTACAAAGAGTGTTGATGGTGAGACCTCGTTAAAAATGCTTAAGGACGTTATTTTTCCTAGGTTTGTTGTGCCTAGGTATCTTATGACTGACGGAGGTTCTCATTTTATTCATGGCGGTTTTAGAAAAACTCTTGCTAGATATGACGTTAATCATAGAATTGCTCCTGCTTAGCATCCCCAAACTAGTGGACAGGTAGAGCTTTCAAATAGAGAGATCAAGTCTATCTTGCAGAAGACCGTCAATAGATCTAGGAAAAACTGGGCTAGCAAGTTAAACGATGCTTTATGGGCTTATAGAACTGCTTATAAGAACCCCATGGGCATGTCTCCTTACAAAATGGTATACGGAAAAGCATGTCACTTGCCTTTAGAATTAGAACACAAAGCTTTTTGGGCAGTGAAAGAGCTTAATAGGGATTTTAAACTCGCCGGTAAGAAAAGGTTGTTAGATTTGAGTTCTCTAGATGAGTGGAGAAATGAAGCCTATGAGAATGCCAGACTTTTCAAAGAGAAAGTCAAGCAATGGCATGATAAGAGAATTCTTAAAAGAGAGTTTCATGTTGGTGAGAAAGTTCTTTTGTATAGGTCTCGTCTCAGATTTTTTTGCAGGAAAATTACTCTCTAAATGGGAAGGACCATATGTTATTGTGGAAGTGTACCGCTCAGGTGCGATAAAGATTGCTTCATTGAAAGATGACACTACACAAGTGGTGAATGGGCAAAGACTCAAACATTATATTGCTCGAGATTCTTATAATGAAGATGTTGATGTTATTCAAACAGTTTCTCCGGAAGAATTCATCCAGGACAATTTGTAGGAACCTACAGAGTTCATTTTCGAATAGGTAACAGTTCTAGTCAGAAAAGATTCACGAAAAACTTTTCCATTAATATTTTTGTTGTTTTTGCTAAATATGAAAAATCATGAGACGAAAACAGGCAGGAGACGGAGTCCGGTGGCTCCTCACCACCAGGGGGCACGGTCCCACCCCAGGCCGTGCCGCCCTGTGGTGAGACCACCCTGGAGCTCGTTTCCGTCCCGGTTTCCTCCTGTGATTTTGTTTCGATGTATAATTTTTGCCTATATAAGCCCCCGGATTACCCGAGGTCTGTATATTGTTTTCTCGTCATGTTTTGTTTTGAGCTGTCTCTGTCAGGAGTTGATCTTAAGTTTTGAGAGCACCATGGCTTCTTCACGCGGCGACAAGGAGAAGACACCTCCGGAAGATGACCACCAAGACCTTCAGCTGAAGGAAGAAGTTAAAAGTGAGGCCAAGGAAGAAGAGATGGAAGAAGATCAAAGTTCACGCCCGAGCACCATGATCGCAAGCATTGGGGTGGTGACAAGTCATGACAAGTTCAAGAAGAGTGCACGTATAAGAACCGGAGGGGGTGTGCCGCGCCACATCTTAGCTCCACGGACATATCTGTCAGGCAACAACCCTTTCCATACTCTAATTCATGAACATCAGATTCAAAAGGTGCCTAGATCACGATTGCCCTCTGGTTGGGATATAGATCGTTCTAACAGTGCAGGGAAAGAAAGTTCCAAGAGTGAAGAAGGATGGGGAACTAATTCCAAGAGCTGGGACTCTCTGGCTGACAGGTTCATGAGCCGTATTGAGCACAATTCAGAGATGATTCGTAACCTCAGTCACAAGATCGATGATTTGAAAGATTTGATTGAGAAGCTTATTAAAGACTACCCACCACCGCCAAAGGAGTAATTCGTCATGGTATTGGCATCCCCTTGGCTTGTTCCAAGCTTGGGGGAGTGCCGCGGTATCACATCATCACCTTTTACTCATTTACTTTTCAAGTAGAGTCATATCATGAATAGAGAAGTTATCTTATAGAATAGTTTGCAGTATGGAAGTATCCTCCTTAGTTGGTTATCTATGTATCCCTTGGTGTGAGTTGCGGTAATGAAATATTAATAAGAAGTTTTATCGTTTACTTACTGCACACTTTATTTTAGTTTGCAATGTCTCTTATATGATTAGTCTTGTTGATTAGTATTGGTATCACTTTGGGAGCATGAGTAAATTTAGTTGGTTTTGGCAAACTTAGCTTGGTCAGTAGCAACATTACCTTGAGGTTTGAGTAGAAAAGAAGAAAGAAGTGTTTGTAGTTACATCACTTCAGTTTTCCTTCATGTTTGGCTTATAAGCATTATTATTCTCAAAGTTAAAATCGTTGTACCTTCAAGGAAGTTTGCATGATTGTTCCTATTGTATGTATGTTTGTTTGTTTCATGCAACTCTTATGCTTGCTACCCAGCCTTGCTAGCCAAAAACCTGTACTGAGAGGAAATACTTCTCGTGCAACCAACTCCCAAAAACCAAGTTACTTCTAAAGAGTCCACTATAAATTCCTATGCATGGTATTTCAAGCCATTCCAAGTAAATTTTCATGTGCTACCTTTCAAAAACCTTCAAATACTCCTCATTTTGTGCCATTGTTTTTAGCTCATGAGGACGTAGTGGATGGGTTTGTTATCTTCCATACTAAATTAAGTACCCCTCGACTAGGCAGCTTCATCTGCTCGTCATTAATTTTGCAAGGGAGTTGGTCAGACCATTATAATTTCAAAAAGAAAAGGAAAAGGCATTCCTCCATGGTATGTGAAAGTTGGTTGGCACCCGATGGAATCGGTTAGCCATGGTTTGAGAAAGGAAAAGGTGGGGAGGAGTGCCAAGCTATAAAAGAGCACAATTGTGCCAACTAATCAAACATCTCGAAACCGCTCTCACTTGTTTAGTATGGAAGATATCAAGAACTCCGTTGCTAGTCGTTGACAAAAGCAACCACCTCTCAAAATAACTTTTATCTCTGTTTTACAAATGAAAAGCTCTGGCACATGTTTAATCCCTGCTTCCCTCTGCGAAGGGCCCGTCTTTTACTTTTATGTTGAGTCAACCTATTCCCTTCTATCTCAAGCAAGCATTTGAGTTGTTATGTTTCACTCATTCATATGCTGATCCGTTTAATCATGTTTATTAACTTCTCTTGTTAGTACAATGCTTTTGTCTGAAGGAATATATCTTTGAAAGCTTTCTATGATTGCAAAAAGTTTGTTTTGTTGAGCATATGGTTTTTGCTATATTAGCTCTGTTTTAAAAAGGCTCCATTAAAAGCTAGTATAGTTTGTTCATTGTTCTCTGACGAAGAACTAAGTTTTGCCACCACCAATTATAGTTTACCTTGTGCATCCTTATTTGTGATTCCCTTTTACTTATTGCAAGTCTATATCATATAAAGGGAAGTTGCTGTCTATTATAACTTGTGCCTTGGTGAATGTGATGCTTCTTGTTCGTATTTTGATTATCAACACTTCACTCCATAAACCTGTGGTCATGTTTACCGAGTTTAGTTTTTCCTTGGGGACAAGCGAGGTCTAAGCTTGTGGGGTTGATACGTCCATTTTGCATCACTATTTTTTATAATAATTTACTGTTATTCATTGATATATTTCACATTTAGAGATGATACTTATGTTGTTTCCTCTGTTTTTACATGTTTGATGATCATTGGAGGATTTGCTGCCGGAGTCAGGATTCTGCTAGAAAAAGGACCATCAAGACACCATATTTCGAAGATCAGGAAAATTCCAGAAAAATACCAGAAAATTATATTTTACCAGAAGATTGAACAAGCCAGAAGGAGGAGGCGAGAGGGGCCACAGGGCAGCCTCACCACCAGGGGGCGCGGCCCAGCCCCTGGCCGCGCCGCCCTGTGGTGAGAGCCCCCTGGCCCACTTCTATCATAGCCCCTTCACATATTTCATCGTCCCCGAAAACCTAAGTCAAGGGGGGCTCAGAGATAGACACCGCCACCTCTGCGGGGCGGAAAACACCAGAGAGAGAAAAGCTCTCCGGCAGGCAGAAATCTGCCGGGGAAATTCCTTCCCGGAGAGGGGAGATCGTCGCCATCGTCATCGCACCGGACTTCATCGGGATCATCATCATCATCTCCATCGCCAGCACATTCATCTCCACCATCACCACGCCATCCCGCTGTAACATCTTGAGTTGAATCTTGTCAAATTCTTAAGGGAAACTTTCCCGGTGTTGATTACTCTTGTGGTTGATGCTATTGAGTGGAACTGTTGAATTAAGGTTTATGTTCAGATTGTTATTTACCATTATTTCACCTCTGATCATGATCCATATGATGTCTTGTGAGTAGTTTGTTTAGTTCTTGAGGACATGGGAGAAGTCAAGTCGTTAGTAGGGGAATTATGTTGAGTAATATTTAATGGTTTGATATTTATTTGTTGTGGTGTTATTTCACTAGTGGTTTCATGTGAATGTCGACTACATGATACTTCACCATTTATGGGCCTAGTGAGATACATTGTGTATTTGGCTACCAATTGTGGGGTTGCTAGAGTGACAGAAACCTAAACCTCCGTTGGGAAACCATTGCACCAGGGAGCGTAGGATCTTAGAGTTTAAGGCTGTGGCTAGATTTATCTTAATTACTTTCTTGTATTTGCGGATGCTTGCAAGGGGTATAATCACAAGTGTGTATTTATCCTAGTAAGGGTAGTGCGCTAGCAGAGGTTCACCCCCATAACACTTATCAAACCAATAAAGATTATTTAGCGGTATGAAGCGAAAGCACTTGACAGAAACTCCCGTGTGTCCTCGAGAACGTTTGGTCATCATAAGTTACACAATCGGCTTGTCCTTTGCTCTGTTAAGGATTGGGCCACTTGCAAAAATTATTACTATTGTCTTTTATTTACTCGTACTTTATTTACTTGCGCTACCAAATATCCTTGAAAACCCGTTTGCTAGTATTTACAGTGAATCCTTGATCAAAACCACTTGTCAACACCTTCTGCTCCTCGTTGGGTTCGACACTCTTATTTATCGAAAGTACTATGATACACCCCCTATACTTGTGGGTCATCACTACTCACAAGACATCATATGGATCATGACGAGAGGTGAAATAATGGTAAATAACAATCTGAACATAAACCTTGATTCAACGGTTCCACTCAATAGCATCAACTACAAGAGTAATCAACACCAGGAAAGTTTCCCCTAAGAATTGGACAAGATTTAACCCAAGATGTTACAACGGGATGGCGTGGTGATGGTGAAGATGAAGGTGCTGGTGATGATGGTGATGAAGATGATGATCCCGATGAAGCCCAGCTCGATGGTGATGATGATGGCGATGATCTCCCCTCTATGGGAAGTAATTTCCCCGACAGATTTCTGCCTACCGGAGAGCTTTTCTCTCTCGGTGTTTTCCACCCCGCAGAGGCGGCGGAGTCTATTTCTGATCCCCCCTTGGTCTTAGTTTTTGGGGACGACCATATATGCGAGGGGACGATGGCAGACTTGGGCCAGGGTGGCCACACCATAGGGTGGCGCGGCCAGGGCCTGGCCTGCGCCACCAGGTGGTGTGGGCGCCTGGCTGCTCCCCTCGCTCTCTCCTTTTTGCTACTTTCGTCATTTGGTAAAATATGATTTTCTAGATAATTTCCTAGAATTACTGATCTTCAGAAATATGGTGTCTTGACGGTCCTTTTTCCAGCAGAATCCTTACTCCGGTAGCAAGTTCTCCAATAATCATCAAACATGCGAAAACAGAGGAAACAACATAAGTATCATCTCTAAATATGAAATATATCAATGAATAACAGTAAATTATGATATAAAATAGTGATGCAAAATGGATGTATCAACCCCCCCCCCCAAGCTTAGACCTTGCTTGTCCTCAAGCAAAAACTGAACTCGGTAAACATGACCACATGTTTATGGAGTAAAGTGTCGATAAACAAAATACGGACAAGAAGCATCACACTTACCAAACCACAAGTCATAATAGACAGCAACTTCCCTTCATATAATTGGATTTGCAATAAGCAAAGGGAATCACAATAAATATGCACAAAGTAAATCATGATTGGTTATGGCAAAACTTTGTTCTTGGTCAGAGAACAATGAACATACTACACTTATTTTTGAATAGAGCCTTTTATAACAGAGCTAATATAGCAAAAACCACATGCTCAACGAAACAACCTCTTTATAGTCATAGATAGCTTTCAAAGATATATTCTTTCAGATAAGAGGATCGTACAAAATAGAGGAAGACAGGAAACAAGATTGAATAAATCAACATATGGATGATTGAAACATAACAACTCAAATGCTTGCTTGAGATAGAGGGGAATAGGTTGACTCAACATAAAAGTAAAAGATAGGCCCTTCACAGAGGGAAGCAGGGATTAAACATGTGCTAGAGCTTTTCATTTGTAAAACAGAGGTAAAAGTTGTTTTGAGAGGTGGTTGTCTTTGTCAATGACTAGCAACGGAGTTCTTGCCATCTTCCATACTAAACAAGTGAGAGCAGTTCCGAGATGTTTGATTAATTGGCACAATTGTGCTCATTTATAGCTTGGCACTCCTCTCCACTTTTCCTTTCTCAAACCATGGCTAACCGATTCCATCGGGTGCCCACCAACTTTCACAAACCATGGAGGAGTGCCTTTTTCTTTTCTTTTTCTCCCTTTTTTAGATTACAATGGTCTGACCAGCTCCCTTGCAAAATTAGTGACGAGCAGATGAAGCATGCAAGTCGAGGGGTACTGAATTTAGTATGGAAGATGACAAACTCAACCACTACATCCTCATGAGCTAAAAACAGTGGCACAAAATGAGAAGTATTTGAAGGTTTTTGAAAGGTAGCACATGAAACTTTACTTGGAATGGCTTGAAAATACCATGCATAGGAATTTATAGTGGACTCTTTGGAAGTAACTTGGTTTTTGGGAATTGGATGCACGAGAAGTATTCCCTCTCAGTACAGGTTTTTGGCTAGCAAGGCTGGGTAGCAAGCATAAGAGTTGCATGAAACAAACAAACAAACATATATGTGATATAAAACAATCATGCAAACTTCCTTGAAAGTACAAACGATCTTAACTTGAGAATACTAATGCTTATGAGCCAATCATGAAGGAAAGCTGAAATGATGTATCTACAAACACTTCCTTCTTTTTCTACTCAAACCTCAAAGTATTGTTGCTACTGACCAATGCTAAGTTTGCCAAAACCAACTAGATTTACTCATGCTCCCAAAGTGATACCAATACTAATCAACAAGCCTAATCATATAAGAAAGATTGTAAACTAAAATAAAGTGTGTAGAAAGTAAATGTTAAGACTTCTCATTAATATCTCATAATCGCAACTCACACCAAGGGATACATAGATAACCAACTAAAGGAGGATACTTCCACACTACAAACTATTCTATAAGATAACTTCTCTATTCATGATATGACTCTACTTGAAAAGTAAATGGGTAAAAGGGTAATGATGTGATACCGCGACACTCCCCCAAGCTTGGAACAAGCCAAGGGGATGCCAATACCAATGACGAATTACTCCTTTGGTGGTGGTGGTGAGTCTTTATCATCATCAGACTTCCACGGCAGAGGTTCCCCATCAATAAAGGATGACTTTGTCTCGAATATCCTAAAACTGGCAGCAGCACTCATTTGTTTAAACCTAGCTCATACTCACAGTTTTGATTTTGCAAGTCGTAGAGTTGTTCTTGTAATTTGTTGGTGGTCTCGTGGAGTGACAAGATGTCATCCCAGAGCTCTGCAGTCTCCTTCTTGTGCTTGGTAATGAGTTCTTGATTTATCCTATGGATGATGTCCACCTCGCGTTCCGCCATCTTCTTGTACTTAAAGACTTCTTGCTCCAGCGCTTCCATCCTGGCTTTGAGACTTCCTTCTCCTATAGGGCCCTGGACATATTCTATCTGCAACTTCCCATCCTTGAGCGACAACTCCTTTGGATGCATCTTCAGCTCCCTCATGTACGAATTAATGATGACTGCAAGAGAGTTCTCATCGGATGAACCAGACAAAGACATGGTGGCCCTAAAACTGAGAACAGCTCCTGACAAAAATAGATCAAAACAAAAACACGAGGAGAACACGATATACAGACCTCGGGCAATCCGGGGGGTATATAGGCGAAAATTAAACATCGAAACAAAGTCACAGGAGAAATCCGGGACGGAAACGAGCTCCGAGGTGAACTCACCATAGGGTAGCGCGGCCAGTAGGGGGCCCGCGCCACCTAGTGGTGTGGAGCCTCCGGGCTCTGTTTCCAACCCGTTTTCATCTCGTGATTTTTCATATTTAATAAAAACAACATAAACATAAACAGTAAATTTTAATGCGAACCTTTTCTAACTAGAACTGTTACCTATTCGAAAACGGACTCTGTAGTTTCCTTCATATGTTCTTTGATGAATTCTTCTGGAGTCACCATTTGAATAACATCGATGTCTTCATTATAAGAATCTCCATAAATATAATGCTTGAGTCTTTGCCCATTCACCACTTGCGTAGTGTTATCTTTAAGAGAAGCAATCTTTATCGCACCTGAATGATACACCTCTTCAATAATAAAGGGTCCTTCCCATTTTGAGAGTAATTTTCCTGGAAAAAATCTGAGACAAGAACTATACAATAGAACTTTCTCACCAACATGAAATTCTCTCTTAAGAATTCTCCTATCATGCCATTGCTTGACTTTCTCTTTAAAAAGTCTAGCATTTTCATAAGCTTCACTTCTCCACTCATCTAAGGAACTCAAATCAAGCAACCTTTTCTTACCGGCAAGTTTAAAATCCCTATTAAGCTCTCTCACTGCCCAAAAAGCTTTGTGTTCTAATTCTAAAGGCAAGTGACATGCTTATCCGTAAACCATTTTGTAAGGAGACATGCCCATGGGGTTCTTATAAGCAGTTATATAAACCCATAAAGCATCGTTCAACTTGCTAGCCCAGTTTTTCCTAGATCTATTAACAGTCTTCTACAAGATAGACTTGATCTCCCTATTTGATCCCATTTTGAGAGTAATTTTCCTGTAAAAAATCCGAGACAAGACCTATACAATAGAACTTTCTCACCAACATGAAATTCTCTCTTAAGAATTCTCCTATCATGCCATTGCTTGACTTTCTCTTTAAAAAGTCTGGCATTTTTATAAGCTTCACTTCTCCACTCATCTAAGGAACTCAAATTAAGCAACCTTTTCTTACCGGCAAGTTTAAAATCCCTATTAAGCTCTCTCACTGCCCAAAAATCTTTGTGTTCTAATTCTGAAGGCAAGTGACATGCTTTTCTGTAAACCATTTTGTAAGGATACATGCCCATGGGGTTCTTATAAGCAGTTCTATAAGCCCCTAAAGCATCGTTCAACTTGCTAGCCCAGCTTTTCCTAGATCTATTAATAGTCTTCTGCAAGATAGACTTGATCTCCCTATTTGATAGCTCTACTTGCCCACTAGTTTGGGGATGATAAGTGCTAACGCCAAGTTGACGTGGGAATATGCAGTTGATGGTCCTTGTGCTTGGTGAACAACCAGCCCGTTGGGAACCCCAAGAGGAAGGTGTGATGAGTATAGCAGCTAGTTTTCCCTCAGTTAAGAAACCAAGGTATGTCGATCTTGGAGAGAAGGGACAATAACGACTGAAGGTGATGCTTGCTAGTTTGCGACAGCTTCAGACAATTTATATATGGCGCCTCGTCCAAGCTTTGCTTGCTAGCTGCAACGCGGAACCTGCACACACACAACCAAGTACTTTGTTCCCAACTTACGATGAGGTTGTCAATCTCACCGGTTTGCTTGAAACAAAGGTTATGAGCGTATCGAGTGGAAAACAGTAGAGTATGCGAGTAAAGTAAACAGTGCGAGTAAAGTAAACAGGTGATAGCAATATGATGGAAATAGGACCGGGGTCCACAGTTCACTAGTGGTGTCTCTCCATAAGATAAATAACACATGCTGGGTAAACAAATTACAGTTGGGCAATTGATAGAATAAAGATAAATGTGATATGTCAAGAAGATCACTATGAGATTTACTCTGGGCATTACAACAAAATACATAGACCGCCATCAACCTGCATCTATGACTAATAATCCACTTGTGGCGAATCAATCCGAGAACTCCACAAGTATTAAGTTGCGAACAACAGATAATTGCATTAAGCAAAGTGTGTAATGTAAACAAAGCATATGCCCTTGAGCATATGAATGTTGTTTTCTCCCTAGTAGCAACAGCACATCTACAACCTTAGAGGTTTCTGTCACTCCCCCAGGTTAAATAGAGGCATGAACCCACTATCGAGCATAAATACCCCCTCTTGGAGTCACTAGCAACTACTCGGCCAAGATAGCTACTAACAATGGAGAGCATGCAAGATCATAAACAACATAGAGATAACAAAAGATAATATTCAGTACAGCAACTCAATCATAACACCAATATTCATCGGATCCCAACAAACCAAACATGTAGAATTACATAACGGTGATCTCAATCATGTAGGGTAGCTCATGAGATCTAAACATGAAGCACATGGTGGAGAAGACAACCATCTAGCTACTGCTATGGACCCATGGTCCAAGGTAGACTACTCACTCATCGCTCCAGAGGCAAGCATGGCGATGAAGAAGACCTCCGGTGGTGATTCCCCTCTCCGGCAGGGTGCCGGGAAGAGCTTCTGGACCCTCCCGATCTTCGGGTCGACGGCGGCGGCGGATCGCGATGTGTTCTGGAAAAGTGGTCGGGTCTTTAGGTTTTTCCCATCGGGGGGTCTTTATAGGCGAAGGGGCAATGTTAGAGGTGGGGCCAGGTGCCCTCACACCATGGCGGTGCGGCCCAGGCCCTGGCCACGCCAGCCTGGTGTGTGGGGCCCCTGTGGTCCCCTCCTACTCTCCTTCGGATGACTGGAAGCTCCCGGACAAAATAAGACTTCAGGAACTTGTTTCGTCCAATTCCGAGAATATTTCCTGTGTATCACTTCTGAAACACAAAAATAGCAGAAAACAGGGAACTGGCACTGTGGCGACTCGTTAATAGGTTAGTTCCGGAAAATGCATAAAAGTGCCACGAAGTGTAACGAAACATTAGGCAAATGGTGTAAAAACAAGCATGGAGCATCAAAAATTATAGATACGTTGGAGACGTATCAAGCATCCCCAAGCTTAACTCCTGCTCGTCCTCGAGTAGGTAAGTGATAACAAAAGAATAATTTTTGAGGTGACATGCACCTACACAATCTTGATCATGTATGTAAGCATTTGTGAGCTGGGATCATAAGAACTTAAAACATGGGCATGAAGATATAATCTTGACAATAAGAACTTAGCAACCATGTTGTAAACATGCAAATGAACACAAACAAAAGATCATGAAAATGAAACAATGAAAGTCAAACGTGTGTTCAAATCATAAGGAAAAACATACAAATGGTTTTCAGCTTATCCTTCATAGAGAGCAAAACATAAATGCATAGGACACCTTCAAGTTTAAGAGGGCGACTAGATACAAATAATTTAAGAACAAGTGAAACCAACAATATGAATAAATCAATGAAAACTTTGGGACAATGCACATCATACTAAGAATGACAACTATGCTCTCTTAATGGTGCATAAAGATAGAAGGTGGTGACTCAACATAAAAGTAAAAGAAAGGCCCTTCGCGGAGGGAAGCAGTGATTGCAAGTTTTATAACCTTCAAAAATTATGGTACTTACCGGCTTTGAGCTCTCATTGCCCCCCATCATAAGCATCTTGAATGGTTAAAGTTAATGCAAGAACAATTATGATGCATATGCTTGACAAATCATAAGTTGAAAACCTCGTGTCCCGTGAATACGAGTACCCAAACCTCATGCTACTTTACTTAGAGTCCCAAGCAAGGCTCTTGTCATTGTAAATATATGCATATCATTGAGAACCGCCAATGGGGTACCTCCGTGCCCGATGACATGGAACAAGCCCACACCAAAATGACAGGACAAGCAGACAATGAACACCTCGACATCTCTTTTATTTGCCATTTCTTTAGCTTTTTATTGTGAGATGCGTTGTCGAATGTTCACCATGGGTGTCGGTGTTATGGATACCGGGGTATCCCGGTCCACCTGCTCCTGGGCCACGTCATCGGCCCATCTTCGGAATCAACGACCCAAGCTGCGGAGAAGACCCTCACGAGGAGGCGCCTCGTGAGGAGAACGACGACCAAAACTGCTAAGGACCAGAAGACCTCCTCGCGAGCCCCCGCTGGTGAGGAGAGGAAGTACGCCCACGTCAGCTCTGCGCGTTTGCGTGCAGAGCAAGAAGATAACGGGCAGAAGACCGCGTACCGCCCACGCTACCCCCGACAGGGAGGAGACCAGCTTTCTCTGTGCCTGCCCAAAGCGGCACAGTGGTAGTTGGCCACCCCCCTAAAAATAGCGTGGACGGTGCAGGGCGCCAGAGGAGGACGTCAGCTTCCTCCACCCACTCCTGTGGACCGGCACCACTACCCTACGAAGACTAAGTCTACAGAAGAGTGTAGTCTACAGTTGTCCTCCCTCCTTGGCCGTGTGTGGCAACCCCTTCCCCAAGAAGATAAGGGGAAGGAGGACCTTGGCGCTATAAAAGGAGGGGCAGGCCATCCCTTAGAGGGGATCGAATCTTCATCTTCTTCAGGCTGCTAGCTGGGCACGCAGGTTCTTCAACCTCTGGCCAGTTAGAGCTTTGTAACCAAGGCCTTGTACTCCTCGCGAGGTGTCGCGTTGCAATACAAGAAGGCAGGAAGTAGGGGTTTTACCTCACCACGAGGGCCCTGAACCTGGGTAAAGCTCGGTCTCCCTCTCTGCAGTGCGTTGCGCGTTTGACAATCGAGGCTTCCGTTACCGTGTTTCGTTGCGATCCAAGATCTCACACGTTCGGCCCCCTGCGTTCGAATCCTTGGGTCCGTCGCGTGGTACCCCGTGTTCTTGCGACACGAAATCCATCGACATTTGGCGCGCCAGGTAGGGGGCTGTGGTGTGTTTTCTTCTAGATCTGCTTCGACATGGCCGACGCCAACGCAAGGCTCGAGCGTCTTCGCCGTCGCAACGCTGTTCAGGGGCAAACCGAGCCCATCTTCCATCGTCATGAAGCTTCGGCCGAGGAGGAAGAGGAGGAAGATCTGGAGTCCTCCTACCTCCCGTCTGGGCGTACAGAGCCTTCGCTCTCCTTCACCGCCACCGCCACTTCTCGCGCTCGTTCTGGGACTCAGCTGTCTCCTGCGCAGGCTCTCGCCATGGCGCAGGAGCTACTGCGCTATCAACCCACCGACGACGGGCGTGAGGGGTGGCGCGCTCGAATCGCCGAGCTCATCGCCATCGCCAACGATGACCCGGCCCAGGGAGGAACCCAGGGCGCGGGGAACCCAGATCCGGCGGCGGGGGGTCGCGCCCCGGGCGCCGGAGATGGAAGGGCCAACAAGGCCAAGAAGGTGGTTTCCCGCGCCGCATCTTCGCCGCGCGGGGAGCCCAGCTGCCAAATCGTCCAACGCGCTCCGGAAGACGCACGCGTCTCCCTCGAGCGCCGCCGCGAAAATCATGACCGCGCCATCGATGACATCGGCGAAGCTGGCAAGAACGTTAGGACCCCCGGCGTCCCTATCTACAACCCCGGGTGTCTTGCCCTCACTCGCCAGCAGCGCTACGTCGTCTGGCCTAACAAGTTCAAGCCGGACATCAGCGCGCGTTACGACGGGACCACAAACCCTGTCGAATTCCTCCAACTCTACGTCGTCGCCGTCCAGGCTGCGCGTGGAGATCAGCGCGCCATGGCCAATTGGTTCCCCATGGCCCTCAAGGACGCTCCACGAACTTGGCTCATGAATCTTCCTCACGAATCCGTGACTTCGTGGAAGGATTTATGTCGTCAGTTCGTTGCCAACTTCATGCCCACGTACGAGCGCCCCGCTACCAAGAACGATCTTAAGGCGGTGCGTCAGTACAAGGGCGAGACGCTTCGTCAGTACATCCAGCGCTTTAGTCAGATGAGGAACAAGATTCCCAGGATCTCCAACGAGGAGGTCATCTCCGCGTTCTCCACGGGCGTCTCCGACGTCAAGATGCGGGAGAAGCTGTCCGTGAATGATGAGCTGACTTCCGTCGTCAGGCTCTTCGAGATCGCCGACCGCTGCGTCAAGGCTGAGGAGGGGAGGCTCTTCGTGCACAATCTACCGGAGGCGCCTCCCCCAAAGCCGAAGTCCAAGGACCCCAAGCGAAAGGAGGTTGCTGTCCTCGCGGCGGAGCCAGATCATAAGCAACGCCGCGGGGACCGCTCCGATCGCGATAAAGGTCGACGTCGCCGCTACTGCATTATCCACAAGAAGGACACTCACAATACTAAAGATTGTTGGATTGTCCGGAAGTTTCACGAGGAAAACGGCGTCGCCAAGCGTCGCGGGGGCGGCCGCAGCAACGGCAAGAGTGGATCCCGGGGCGATCGCCGCGATGACGACCGCGAGGAAGGTCGCCGCCGCGGGGGTCTGTCTCGAGCCGATCCCGAGCCGCTGCCGCTGCCCCCACCAGCAAACGATCATCGGGAGGAGGCCCAGGGGGCTATCAAGAGCCGCGAGACTTCGCCGCTTGCCTCCTGGGTGGAGCTCAGGCTCCTTTGTCAAATCGACACTTCAAGCAGCTGTCGCGAGAAATCGCGGCGGCGCAGCCCAACGTCGGCAATCGCCTAATGAAGTGGTCAACGTGCAAGATTGGCTTCGTCGAGGAGGATCATCCGGCTTCCACAAGGAGCGTGGGTACAATTCCCCTCTTGTGCACGCCAACCATCAACAACGTCGCCGTCAATCGCACTCTCATCGATGGAGGGGCGGGCCTCAACATCATCTCGGTCGAGATCTTCGAAAAGATGCAGGTGCCGTACCACCGGCTCATGCCAACTCGACCATTCTTCGGGGTAACCAAGGGATCTACAACGCCAATTGGGCAGGTAAGCCTGCCCGTCACCTTCGGCACCCGAGACAACTACAGGACAGAAAGCCTCGACTTCGACGTCGCCTACATCGCCCTGCCATACAATGCCATCCTCGGCTACCCAGCCTTGGCGAGGTTCATGGCAGCAACGCACCATGGCTTCAACACCCTCAAAATTCCGGGCGCCAACGGCACGATCACCGTGCGCTGCAATGAGAAGGATGCTCTCCGATCAGTTGAGCATGTTTACCGTGAGGCCACCACCATGTTCCCCGCCGACGAAGATCTACTGGAACACTTCGGCGACCTCGCGAGGAAGAAGCAGCTCGTATCCCAAGAGCGGGCTGCTGCGAAGAAGGCCTCTCTCGAGCCCTACCCTCTGGGTTCGACAGGGAAGAAGTTCGCCGCCTCTGCATCGCCTACTCCAAGCGAGGACCTGGTTCATCCAATGCTGGACATGAGCGTTGGGGAAGCTGTGGTACCCTCAGGCAGGAGGCCACAGTTTACCCAAGAGCGCTTGGCAACCAAGAAGGTCCCGCTACAGGCTGGGGGCTGCGAAAACTTCGTCACCATCGGGGCAGGGCTTTCCCCCAAATAGGAAAGCGCGCTCGTCACCTTCCTGCGGGCAAATTCTGACATGTTCGCTTGGACTCCGTCAGATATGCCCGGCGTTCCCAGGGAGGTGATTGAGCACCACTTAGCCGTGTGCCCTCAGGCACACCCCGTGAAGCAGAAGACCAGGAAGCAAGCGCAAGAGAAGCAAGACTTCATCATCAAGGAAATAGAGAAGCCGAAGAACGCCAAGTTAATACGCGAGGTGGCCCACCCCACCTGGATCGCCAATCCGGTGGTCATCCCAAAGGCTAACGGCAGTGGGCGCCTCTGCGTGGACTTCACAAGTCTCAACGAGGCCTGTCCCAAGGATCCTTATCCTCTCGCAAGGATAGATCAAATCGTCGACTCTACCGCCGGCTGCGACCTCCTTTGCTTCTTGGATGCTTTCTCCGGCTATCATCAGATCAAGATGGCAAAGGAGGACGAGGAGAAAACTGCCTTCATCACGCCCTGTGGGGTGTACTGCTATGTCTGTATGCCCTTCGGCCTGAAGAACGCAGGAGCCACCTTCCAGAGGCTCATTCGTAAAGCCCTGGGGGCTCAGATGGGAAGAAATGCGGAAGCCTACGTCGACGACATCGTCGTTAAGACTCGTGAGGGTCACACCTTCATCGAAGATCTGGAGGAAACGTTCGTCAACCTGAGAAAGGTAAACATCAAGCTCAACCCCGCCAAGTGCGCCTTCGGCGTACCGTCGGGAAAACTGTTGGGGTTCCTCGTGTCTCATCGCGGGATAGAGGCGAACCCTGACAAGGTCAAGGCCATCGAAGAAATGCGTCCTCCGCGCAATCTCAAAGAAATGCAATGCCTCGCGGGGTGCATGGCGGCCCTGGGACGCTTCACCGCGAGGAGTGGGGAGAAAGCTTTGCCCTTCTTCAAGCTCATGAAGCGCACCGGGAAGTTCGAATGGACTCCGGAGGCTGACAAGGCCTTCGCTGAGCTGAAAAGGTACCTCACGAGCCCACCGATCATGGTTGCCCCAACGACCCGCGAGCCCTTGCTACTCTACATCGCGGCAACTCCAAGGACTGCAAGCGTTGTTCTCGTCGTGGAGCGAGACGCCAAGGTGATCGCCAAGGAGGAGGTCACTCCTCCAAGTTCAGGGGCTCCTCGCGAGGAAGAGGCTGCTTCATCTCCCGTCCCTCGAGAGGAGCCGCCCGCGGCATCTTCGCCGACCGAGCCGCTCTCTCAGAGCAACGCTCAAAAGCCTCCCGAGGAGGAGCCTTCTGAGGGTGTCGTCAAGGTGCAAAAGCCTGTGTACTTTGTCAGCACGGTACTGCGCGACGCGCGGGAACGCTACACCATGCAGCAAAAGCTGCTCTACACCTTGCTCATCGCCTCGCGGAAGCTACGCCACTACTTCCAGGGTCACCCGATTAAGGTGGTAACCGATCGCCCCCTGGAAACCATCCTACGCAATCCCAACGTCACCGGGCGGGTGGCAGAATGGGCTGTGGAACTTCAACCCTTCGAGATCTCCTTCGAAACTACAAAGGTAATCAAGAGCAAGGCTTTGGCCGAGTTCACTGCGGAGTGGACCGATCCGTTCACCGACGAGCCTCCGGAGGTGGAGTCAACTCTCCCTGGAGAGGAGGCCCCAGGCCTCTGGGTCATGCACTTCGACGGCGCCTTCAACCTCCCCGGCGCGGGAGCCGATGCTGTCCTAACCTCTCCCTCTGGAGACAAGCTTTTCTACGCTATGCAGCTCTGCTTCAAGCCTGAGAGCAAGGTCTCCAACAACATCGCGGAATACGAAGGCCTACTCGCCGGCTTAAGGGCGGCGAACGCTTTGGGAATCAAGCGCCTCATCGTCAAGGGAGATTCACAGCTGATTGTGAACTTCTCGAACAAGAGCTACACTCCAAAGGATGAGCACATGGCGGCCTACCTCGAGGAGCATCGAAAGATGGAAAAACACTTCCAAGGTTTGGAGCTGAAGCACATCCCGAGAGGAGAAAATGTGGAAGCCGACGAGATCGCCAAGCGCGCCTCTCATCGCCTGGCACAACCTGCCGGCGTCTTTGAGGAGCGTCTTTTCAAGCCGTCCGCTTCTCCGTCGACATCCGATTCACCTCCTCCTTCTGCCTTGCCGCCACCGCCGGAGCAGGGGGCTCCGGATTGCGGGCCTCCTTCGGGTGACCGCGTCCTTCTGGCATTGGCACGGCAGGAGGGAGTGGATTGGATCATCGAGCTCAAGGCCTACCTCACCAGCAGCAGGCTTCCCGAGGATGAAGAGGAGGCCGAGAGGATTGTGCGGCAAGCTTCGGGCTACTGCGTCAAGGATGGTGACTTGTACCAGCGCCGCCCAAATGGCGTCGCTCTAAAGTGCATATCTACTCACCAAGGCCAAGAGCTTCTCAGGGACATCCACGCCGGCGAGTGTGGCCATCACGCTTCTGCTGCAACCCTAGCCGCAAAGGCATATCGAAGTGGCTTCTACTGGCCTTCGGCACTCGGAGATGCGGCGGAGATGGTCAAGAGGTGCGAGGCGTGCCAATTCCACGCCAAGCAGATACATCAACCGGCGCAAGAGCTGCAAACCATCCCACTCACTTGGCCCTTTGCAGTTTGGGGGCTGGACATCCTCGGTCCATTCCCCAGAGCGCAAGGGGGCTATCGCTACCTCTACATCGCCATCAACAAGTTCACCAAGTGGGTGGAGGTGGAACCGGTGTGCACAATCCCGGCGAGGTCCGCAGTCAAGTTCATCCGTGGGCTGGTCTGTCGTTTTGGTGTGCCTAACCGCATAATCACCGACAAAGGCAGCCAGTTCACCAGCGGACTGTTCCGGGACTACTATGCATCGGTTGGCATCAAGATCTGCTTCGCCTCCGTCGCCTACCCCCGGAGCAATGGCCAAGCCGAGCGTGCTAACGCCGAGGTCCTCAAAGGACTCAAGACGAAAAGCTTCAACGCCAAGCTCAAAACCTGCGGTAAAAAATGGTTAGAAAACCTCCAATCCATCTTGTGGTCCATCAGGACTACCGCCACCAAACCCACTGGAGAAACCCCTTTCTTCCTGGTTTATGGGGCGGAGGCTGTTCTTCCCACCGACGTCAAGTTCGGATCGCCAAGAGTGCTCGCCTTCGACGAAATTCGCCAAGAGGACCTCATCAAGGATCGCCTCCTCCTGCTCGAAGAAGCTCGGTACCAAGCCGCGCTCCGCGCCGCGAGGTACCAGCAAGGACTACGCCGCTACCATAGCCGCCATGTTCGAGCAAGAACTTTGGAGGTCGGCGACCTGGTGCTGAGGAGAATACTCTCTCGCGAGGGCCTGCACAAGCTTTCTCCAATGTCGGAAGGACCCTTCAAGGTGACGCACATCGCCAGGCCGGGCTCGGCGCGGCTGGAAACCGCAGAAGGCGTGCCGGTGGGGAACCCGTGGAACATAGCTCATCTGCGAAAGTTCTACCCTTAGGTTCCTCGCGAGGAGAAAAAGACCATTTTTACGGCACTTGTATCAGCTCAGTCCGCTCTTAAGCACTGATATTAAGTTAATGCGCAATATAGCGCCTCTACTTCGGCATGACATCAAATGGCATGAAGTCTATTTATTTTCTGTTGTACTCCTCGCGGAAGGGGGCTAGGCACGGTGTCTATGCTGGGGCCTTCGCCCGGAAAACAGTGAGCCCGAAAAACCCGAAGGGAATGAGCTCTGGTCGGGGGCGACGGCCCTGTTATCGATCACCTCCAAATACCCATGGTGCTTAGTTCCTCGCGGAGTACATCGGAAAATAAAAAATCTTTGAGGAAAAGTCCAAGGTGTGCCCCAAGGCACCCGCTAAGGACCTACCCCTCGTGAGCAACCCTCACGAGGGAGCAAGGACGCGTCGATGCACCAGCATCCGCAGGAAGATTCCCTCTGCCGAGGAAGGCCTAACATGGCAGGATTATTGAAGACCAAGGCCGCTCCGATCATCTTGCGAAGGAGACGCAGATCCGGAGGTCCGCGCCAGGCCCTTCACTTCATGAGCAACCCTTGTGAGGTGTCGACGGTCTCTGGGCTCTCTTAAGCGTCGACGTTTTCACGTCCGTGAGGGTCCAGCTTCCCTCAACGACGAGGAAGGCCCCGTGAATCGCCACGCGCGGCAATTTGCTCTTAGCTGCTGGCACAGATAGTGCCGCGCTCCTCCACGACGGAGAAGGTCCCTGTGCCGGTCACAGGGGCATCTTATTCGCCTTCTTTTTCCGTTTGTTTTATCGATTTGTTTTTCCGTTTTCGGGGATTTGGGGTTTTTTGTTTTCCAACTCTTTCTTCAACTTCTTGTCTCAGGAATCGTCCAATGTGTCATCGACGCCGACCCCATCTCGAGCTCTGAGGCTAAGGGAGGCTTCCCGCCAATGCCAACAGCTCACTAGGGCTCTCGAGCGAGTAAACGACCAGGACAATGAAGAACAGCAAGGTGATTAACAAGCGGATTTCATTAAAGCGCCCCCAGTGGGGGAAGGAGCAAAAGCACGGCGGGGCATACCCCGTCGGCGAGGACTACGCGACAAAAGAGGGGAGGAGACTAGCTCCCCTCCCCAGAGGACTACCGCGCCAGGGCCGCCTCTTCACTGCGCCGCGGGCTGGGGGTAGGTGCGGCGGACGCCGCCGGCGGTGAAGATCCGCACCGTAGCCTCCAGCGTCCCCAGCTTAAAGCGGAAGACGAGGTGGTCGCCGACGCGGAGGCGATGGCCGAGGGCAAATGCCCTCCAGCGGCCGGAGAGGACGGCGTTGCCGCCGTCCCCAAGGAGGATGTCCACAGGCCAGAAGAGGTCTGGCCTGCTCTGTTCCCCCAGGGCAATCTCCCCGGCGGCCGCGCCGGGGGCGTAAATCACCCTCCGGACGGCGTCGGGCAGCCGGAGGGAGTTGAAGCCCGGGGAGTCGACGACGACGAGAAGCTCCAGGAACCGGGACCCCGGGCCGATGAGGGGTCCCAGCATCGCTGCCGCCAGGGGCCGCGGAGTGGCAATCACTCTGTTCGTCGGCGGGGCCGGAGGATCTGCTTCAGGGGGAGGCGGGCCCAGGGCGGCCAGCACCTCCTGGAGGGCCCGATCGACCCTCCCCGAGGCGCGGGGAGCAGGCGCCGCCGCCAGCGGTGACGGCGAGTTCAGAGCACCCCCGCGCACTGGACCCCGGAGGGTCATGGCGCTGGAGGTCCCCAGGGCGGCGCAGCTCGCCTCTTCCTGCCGCGGCGCGCCAATGCGGAGGGGGCCGCCGGCGCCGGGCGCGCATCGGGCCGGGATCTTCGCCTTGATCCCGCTGCCCGGGGGACGCCCGCGGCGTTTCGCTCCAGAGTTTGTTCCGGCGGCGGCGGAGGAGTTGGAAGGATCCATGAGCTCAGGGGCGCAGAAGCAGAAGTGACACTGGAGGAAGGAGGTGAAGTGTCGGAGGTCTCGAGGAGGACCTATTTAAGGGGGGCGTCCGGCGTCGATGCGTCAAATCCCTGCGCGGGAATCGAAGCGTTGGCGCAGTGCTCCGCAGTCAAGCGACGCGTCATTATGACGGTTTGACGGCTCGGAGACTGTAACGTCACCCGCCGTTTCGTCTCGCCAGTTGCGGCCGCGCCACGCGTCCGCAGCGTCTGCCTCTTCACATGGTCCTCTGACCGCGCGGTTGACGCGTGCCGTTGGAGGGCCCAGCAGCTTCGGGGGCCCCCGACCCTTCGCTTCCTCAAGAGGGCGCGTTTGCGGGCCGGGCTCCCGGGGGCTACTGTCGGTGTTATGGATACCGGGGTATCCCGGTCCACCTGCTCCTGGGCCACGTCATCGGCCCATCTTCGGAATCAACGACCCAAGCTGCGGAGAAGACCCTCACGAGGAGGCGCCTCGTGAGGAGAACGACGACCAAAACTGCTAAGGACCAGAAGACCTCCTCGCGAGCCCCCGCTGGTGAGGAGAGGAAGTACGCCCACGTTAGCTCTGCGCGTTTGCATGCAGAGCAAGAAGATAATGGGCAGAAGACCGCGTACCGCCCACGCTACCCCCGACAGGGAGGAGACCAGCTTTCTCTGTGCCTGCCCAAAGCGGCACAGTGGTAGTTGGCCACCCCCCTAAAAATAGCGTGGACGGTGCAGGGCGCCAGAGGAGGACGTCAGCTTCCTCCACCCACTCATGTGGACCGGCGCCACTACCCTACGAAGACCAAGTCTACAGAAGAGTGTAGTCTACAGCTGTCCTCCCTCCTTGGCCGTGTGTGGCAACCCCTTCCCCAAGAAGATAAGGGGAAGGAGGACCTTGGCGCTATAAAAGGAGGGGGAGGCCATCCCTTAGAGGGGATCGAATCTTCATCTTATTCAGGCTGCTAGCTGGGCACGCAGGTTCTTCAACCTCTGGCCAGTTAGAGCTTTGTAACCAAGGTCTTGTACTCCTCGCGAGGTGTCGCGTTGCAATACAAGAAGGCAGGAAGTAGGGGTTTTACCTCACCACGAGGGCCCTGAACCTGGGTAAAGCTCGGTCTCCCTCTCTGCAGTGTGTTGCGCGTTTGACAATCGAGGCTTCCGTCACCGTGTTTCGTTGCGATCCAAGATCTCACACGTTCGGCCCCCTGCGTTCGAATCCTTGGGTCCGTCGCGTGGTACCCCGTGTTCTTGCGACACGAAATCCATCGACAATGGGTATGCTGCAAATTTCCACCATGAATTATGCATGGCTTAGATTAGCGGCCCAGCGTTTCCCTAACACATATACAAACTCCATGATCCCCACAAGATTCCCAATTCATTTCACACCGTGGGCATCCATAAACAAAAGATCATGATATCAACTCAAATAAGAAGTGCAATGTTGAAAGCTTGCCCATGACTGCATGGCTGGGCTAGTCTCCAACTTATAACTTGCAAGCATAACAACTCAACATAAGAGACCACAATGTCAAATTTTTAAGAACAGGAAAAAGTAAAGTGTGCCTTCCGGTTCGTGAGAGCTTTACTAACCGAATTTCGCATAACACTGGTAAGAGTTTAATTTGAAGAGAAAATAAAAGCAAGTCAAATTTACTTGGAATAGCAAATTGCTAGTAGGTATGTATGGTGGACACTTTGGAAAACTTTGGCTTTTAGGAGTTGGATGCACGAGTAGAGCTCATACTCAGTACAAGGCGAGGGCTAGCAAAAGACTGGGAGCGACCAACTAAGAGAGCAATAACGGCCATAATCATGCAAAGCGACAAAGCAACATTAAAAGAAGCATAAGATGACATCAAAAGTCAAAAACTAAATGACATAGAGGCTATTGGCGACTTTGTAAGAGTCTAACATGTGTGAGCATGCGCCAAGTCAACCCAAATAAAGCATCAAGGAGAAAACCAAAATAATGCTTCCATACAATAAAAACAATGCATGATTTTTTCAAAGGCTCATTAAGCAATCTCAGTTATTTGAGACAAGTCATGCTACAGCAAAAGCACTAAGCATACTATCAAAAAGACATCAAGCATGACATGAAAAAGCCTAAGCCGCAGTCTACACAAGCTCCTTCTTGTACCACTTTTTTTGCACAAAGCTTTTTCTCTTTTCCAACACCATTTGAAATTTTTAAAGACACCTCTTTTGATGAAAACCAATAAAGATCAGAGGCAAAAATACACCTTGATGAAAATATATGACAAGGTCTGAATGCAAATCAAGGCGAAAACGAAAACCAAAAGCAGTAGCAGAAAAAGAAGAACACTCGGTGAAATTGTAAGAATGAAAACGGAGTGTTCTTTGCAAATGAAAACGAGTACATCTCCTCCAAAGGAAATTTGTTGGGGTCCAACCATTTATTGCAGCAAGCAAAACTAAACTAACTAAGAAAACTAAAACAACTGACGCTCCAAGAAAAACACATAGTGCATGAAGCAATAAAAATATAGTGTTTTGAAAGGTGACCTGATTTTTGCCGATGAAGAAGGGGTGCCTCGGGGGCATCCACAAGCTTTGACGCTTGTACTTCTTGGATATTTCTTGGGGTGATGCATGGGCATCCCTAAGCTTGAGCTTTTGTCCATTCTTCAACTCATCTCATCATTCTCCAATCCCTACACTTGAAAACTTCCTTCATACAAAACTAAACACAAATCTATTAGCAACATTAGTGTAGCATAACATATAATCAACCTATTTTTGCTTCAGGTTTCAACTCAAAACCACCACATATATAGAAAATACTACTGTAGCAACTTCCCAAAAAGTTCCATGATCAAAAGAACTCAAAAGAAAGCGATAAAGCGGCAAACACAAATATTGGCAGAAATCTGTCAAAACAGAACAGCTGACAAAGGCCGAATTTTTGAGGGGTTTTCTGTTGCTCAAATCAAAAAGTGTTCGACTAACGAAAGTTTGGATATAACCTGGGGCATATGCACAAGAAATCTCAGATCCAAAAGATATACAGAGAATTTATACGAATTTTTACGGTGCAGCACCAAAAACAGTTTCAGGACAGCAACATCCCCAAATCTTTACCTCGCTCGGATTAGAGGCTTCTCTTTGCACAAAAACAAAATAAACAAGATAAGGAGCGGTCATTACAGTAGTAATGACTTCCAAGACTCAAATAAAATAAAAAGTACTGAAAAGAAAACATTGGGTTATCTCCCAAGGGTGCTTTTCTTTAACGCCTTTGAGCTAGGCGCAGAAAATTGCGAATCAAGTAACATCAAGTGATGAAGCATCAAGCTCATAATTTGCTCTAAGAATAGAGTCAAAAAGTAATTTCTTCCTTTTCCTAGGGAAGTGTTCCATACCTTTATTGAGTGGGAATTGATATTTGATAGTGCCTTCCCTCATATCAATGATGGCACCTACAGTTCAAAGAAAAAGTCTTCCCAAAATAATAGGACATGAAGCATGGCATTCAACGTCCATAACAAGAAAATCAACGGGAACAAGGTTATTGTTAACCACAATAAGAACATCATTAATCCTTCCCAAAGGTTTCTTCTTAGCAACATCAGCAATAGGAACATCAAAATAACATTTTTCAAGTGGTGGTAAATCAAGCATGTCATAAATCTTTCTAGGCATGATAGAAATACTAGCACCTAGATCACATAAAGCATGGCAATCAAAACCATTAACATGCATATCAATGATGGGTTCCCAACCATCTTCTAACTTCTTGGGAACAGAGGCTTTTTGCTTCAACTTTTCGTCCCTAATTTTTATGAGAGCATTGGTAATATGCTTAGTAAAAGCAACATTTAAAGAACTAGCATTGGGAGTCAAAGCAAGCTTTTGCAAGAACAAAATAACTTCAGATATATTGCAGCCATCAACATCAAAATCATTAAAAGAAATAGAGCTATCATCTTCCACACTCCGAAAAATTTCAGCACTCTTTTGAGAAAAAGTTTTGGCAGTTTTAGGTTTTTTAACACAAGGAGTGGGAGTTTTCTCTACACCAATCAAAGTAAGAGGATTGCTAGCATTAGGAGCAACATCATTAGAGGTAGTAATAGTACATACCTTCATCTCTCTAGCCATCTCATCTTCTCTTTCCCACCTGGCATGCAATTCCGCTAACAATCTAATATTTTCATCAATTCCAACTTGAATAGCATTAGCGTTAGCAAAAACATTGTTCTCTTTCACATCATTAGGCAACACTTTTAATTTCAGAAGTTCAACATCATGAGCAAGGCTATCAACTTTAGAAGCAAGAATATCAATTTTTCCTAACTTTTCCTCAACAGACTTGTTAAAAGCAGTTTGCTTACCGATGAAGTCCTTGAGCATTACCTCAAGCTCGGAGGGCGCGGCCCTAGTGTTGTTGTAGGAATTACCATAAGAGTTACCATAACCATTACCATTGGTAGAAGGATACGGCCTATAATAATTACTAGCAAAATTGTTCCTATAAGCATTGTTGTTAAAATTATTATTTCTAATGAAATTCACATCAACATGCTCTTCTTGAGCACCCAGAGAGGCTAAAGGAACATTATTAGGATCAACATGAGTCCTATCATTAGCAAGCATAGCCATAATGGTATCAATCTTATCATTCAAGGAAGAGGTTTCCTCAACAGAATTTACCTTCTTACCTTGTGGAGCTCTCTTGGTGTGCCATTCAGAATAATTTACCATCATGTTGTCAAGTAGCTTTGTTGCGGCGCCCAAGGTAAGGGACATAAAAGTGCCTCCAGCAACTGAATCCAATAGGTTCCTTGAAGAAAAATTCAGTCCTGCATAAAAAGTTTGGACAATCATCCAAGTAGTCATTCCATGAGTGGGGCAATTCTTTATCATAGATTTCATTCTTTCCCAAGCTTGAGCAACATGTTCATTATCAAACTGAGTAAATTTCATAATATTGCTACGCAGAGATATAATCTTAGCAGGAGGATAGTATCTACCAATAAAAGCGTCCTTGCACTTAGCCCATGAATCAATACTATTCTTAGTCAAAGACAGCAACCAATCTTTAGCTTTTCCTCTCAAAGAAAAAGGAAACAACTTGAGCTTAATAATATCACTTTCTACATCCTTATATTTCTGCATCTCACATAGCTCAACAAAATTGTTGAGATGAGCTGCAGCATCTTCAGTACTAGCACCAGAAAATTGCTCTTTCATAACAAGGTTCAACAAAGCAGGCTTAATATCATAAAAGTTTGCAGCAGGAGCAGGTGGTGCAATAGGAGTGCAGATAAAATCACTATTGTTTGTGCTAGTAAAGTCACACAACTTGGTGTTTTCAGGATTGGCCATTTCAGCGAAACTAAAGTAAACAAGTAAAAACAACTACCAAGGATTCTAATTTTTTTGGGTTTTTGATATAAAACGATGCAGGTAAAATAAATAAAGTAAAGCAAAACAATGACAAAGTAAAGGATGTGCGTGCAAAAACTCCCCTCGCAGAAGTCTTCCAATCTCCCCGGCAACGGCGCCAGAAAAGAGGCTGCTAACGCCAAGTTGACGTGGGAATATGCAGTTGATGGTCCTTGTGCTTGGTGAACAACCAGCCCGTTGGGAACCCCAAGAGGAAGGTGTGATGAGTATAGCAGCTAGTTTTCCCTCAGTTAAGAAACCAAGGTATGTCAATCTTGGAGAGAAGGGACAATAACGACTGAAGGTGATGCTTGCTAGTTTGCGACAGCTTCGGACAATTTATATATGGCGCCTCGTCCAAGCTTTGCTTGCTAGCTGCAACGCGGAACCTGCACACACACAACCAAGTACTTTGTTCCCAACTTACGATGAGGTTGTCAATCTCACCGGTTTGCTTGAAACAAAGGTTATGAGCGTATCGAGTGGAAAACAGTAGAGTATGCGAGTAAAGTAAATAGTGCGAGTAAAGTAAACAGGTGATAGCAATATGATGGAAATAGGACCGGGGTCCACAGTTCACTAGTGGTGTCTCTCCATAAGATAAATAACACATGCTGGGTAAACAAATTACAGTTGGGCAATTGATAGAATAAAGATAAACGTGATATGTCAAGAAGATCACTATGAGATTTACTCTGGGCATTACAACAAAATACATAGACCGCCATCCAACTGCATCTATGACTAATAATCCACTTGTGGCGAATCAATCCGAGAACTCCACAAGTATTAAGTTGCGAACAACAGATAATTGCATTAAGCAAAGTGTGTAATGTAAACAAAGCATATGCCCTTGAGCATATGAATGTTGTTTTCTCCCTAGTAGCAACAGCACATCTACAACCTTAGAGGTTTCTGTCACTCCCCCAGGTTAAATAGAGGCATGAACCCACTATCGAGCATAAATACCCCCTCTTGGAGTCACTAGCAACTACTCGGCCAAGATAGCTACTAACAACGGAGAGCATGCAAGATCATAAACAACATAGAGATAATAAAAGATAATATTAAGTACAGCAACTCAATCATAACACCAATATTCATCGGATCCCAACAAACCAAACATGTAGAATTACATAACGGTGATCTCAATCATGTAGGGCAGCTCATGAGATCTAAACATGAAGCACATGGTGGAGAAGACAACCATCTAGCTACTGCTATGGACCCATGGTCCAAGGTAGACTACTCACTCATCGCTCCGGAGGCAAGCATGGCGATGAAGAAGACCTCCGGTGGCGATTCCCCTCTCCGGCAGGGTGCCGGGAAGAGCTTCTGGACCCTCCCGATCTTCGGGTCGACGGCGGCGGCGGATCGCGATGTGTTATGGAAAAGTGATCGGGTCTTTAGGTTTTTCCCGTCGGGGGGTCTTTATAGGCGAAGGGGCGATGTCAGAGGTGGGGCTAGGTGCCCTCACACCATGGCGGTGCGGCCCAGGCCCTGGCCACGCCAGCCTGGTGTGTGGGGCCCCTGTGGCCCCCCTCCTACTCTCCTTCGGATGACTGGAAGCTCCCGGACAAAATAAGACTTCAGGAACTTGTTTCGTCCAATTCCGAGAATATTTCCTGTGTATCACTTCTGAAACACAAAAACAGCAGAAAATAGGGAACTGGCACTGTGGCGACTCGTTAATAGGTTAGTTCCGGAAAATGCATTAAAGTGCCATGAAGTGTAACGAAACATTAGGCAAATGGTGTAAAAATAAGCATGGAGCATCAAAAATTATAGATACGTTGGAGACGTATCAATAAGCAGAAGCAATTCTATGATTAACGTCATATCTAGCAAGAGTTTTTCTAAAACCGCCATGAATAAAATGAGAACCTCCATCAGTCATAAGATATCTAGGCACACCAAACCTAGGAAAAATAACATCCTTAAGCATCTTTAACGAGGTCTCACCATCGGCACTCTTCATAGGTATAGCTTCTACCCACTTAGTAACATAGTCAACAGCCACGAGTATATGAGTATAACCTTCTGAAGGAGGAAAAGGACCCATAAAGTCAAATCCCCAACAATCAAATGGTTCAATAACAAGAGAATAACTCATAGGCATTTCATTGCATCTAGAAATATTTCCAACTCTTTGACATTCATCACAAGATAAAATAAACTTTCTAGCTTCTTTAAAAAGGCTAGGCCAATAAAAACCTGATTGTAGAACCTTTTGTGCAGTTCTATCTCCAGCATGATGTCCTCCATAAGCACTACCATGACATTTCCTCAATATCTCTTGTTGTTCATATTTTGTTACACATCTTCACATAATACCATCCACTCCTTCTTTATATAAGTGTGGATCATCCCAAAAATAATGCCTCAAGTCATAAAAGAATTTCCATCTTTGCTGGGCTGTAAAGGTTGGAGGCAAATACTTGGAAACAATAAAGTTAGCATAATCAACATACCAAGGATTCTCTCGCGAGGTTACCTTTATTGAAGCCAACTGTTCATTTGGAAAACTATAATTAACAGGAATAGGATCAATAGAAATGTTTTCCAGCTGATGTCTATGCACTTCTATTCTTGTAGACACTTGTTGGGCCTCCAAGTGCAGAGGTTTGTAGAGCAGCAGCAAGTTTCCCTTAAGTGGATCACCCAAGGTTTATCGAACTCAGGGAGGAAGAGGTCAAAGCTATCCCTCTCAAGCAACCCTGCAATTACGATACAGAAAGTCTCTTGTGTCCCCAACACACCCAATACACTTGTCAGATGTATAGGTGCACTAGTTCGGCGAAGAGATAGTGAAATACAAGTAGTAATGATGATTATAAGTAGCAAACGTGATGTGAAATAAATATCGCTGCGAGCAAACAAGTAACAAAATAGCAAGTAAACGGTGTGCAATGCTTGGAAACAAGGCCTAGGGATCATACTTTCACTAGTGGACACACTCCCAACAATATAACATCATTGAACAAATAAACAACTTCTCTCCACTATGGTACTCTGAATTACTCTCCTATTGAATAACACTAATCATTGTGTAATGGCTACAGAACACTACTGCAGAAACCCTTACTAGTAACAGGAGTTTTTTGTTTATCAGTGACGGGCAAGCCGCCCGTCACTAGTATGCTGTCACTGGTAATAAGTTACTAGTGACGGGCAACTGCCCGTCACTGGTACATGCATAGCAGTGACTGGCGGAACAGAATGCCTGTCACTAGTTGTGATCAAAGGGCTGGTACCATGCAGTTTTCTAGTGACAGGCACACTATCTTGACCGTCACTAGTATGCATTTCATTAATAAAAAAATTAAATGCATTTTCTACGTATATTCTAGATATAACAATAAGATGTACCAATGATACATTCACATTATCCAATATGAATTTTTTTCATAGATAATGCAATGGCAAGAACTTGCAAATTGCATGATCCAAATTCCGACATGGCATTAACATCACACATAGAAAAATCTAGAACATACAACATAATCCAAAAATATTCCCACAACGGTGCCAGCCACATCAATATGTCCAAGCGTCCACTTAATAGTCATCGGGATCATTAGCTGCTTGTGCATCCTCCCTTTTTTGACACTACAAGAAAACTGAAGGAAATTCAGTGATATTATGTTGACTGCTAGGCCACGTGTCAAACATAAATGATAGTTCCTCTACATATAATACTGAAGAAGGATCGACCAATCTTTCTTCATATGGAAGAGTGAAGGAAAATGGTTTACTATTTCCCTAATGTTATAGATCATACTGGGAACCTAGAAATAAGGAACAAGCCACACGTGTGATAAAGGAAAAAAAACTATCAAGGATAATTCCTAGGAGCTTATACTGTTTTTCATACCTTTGGTGCTGCATACATTTCAGGCATGCCAAGACTCTAGAAAACTCCGGCTATCTTTTCTACTTTTTCAATCTGGCGAAGCTAATATGTCTAAAAGTGAATTCAGTAGTGTGTGTGTTCACTTACCTACCAGCTCTAATCAGATTCTTTCACGATTAAATTTGTGCCATAATAAACTATCAAAACCAAGAAATGGGCAAACACGTACTCCCTCCAACTCATAATACTCTTCGTTAATGTAGAGTATCTAGACACATTTTAGTAGTAGATACATCTGTATTAGCGAAGAGTAATATGGGTCAAAGGGAGTATTCATTTCATCAAAAAATGAGCTGCACATTTAAGCCTAAAATACTAACAGAACTCGTGCTCCACAACAATATTAATACAGGAAAAAGAATCATGATAGCTAGGTCTTCCATAAAAATGACTGATAAACTCACACGGTGTAGATTGTTCAAGCCTATTACATTACCAACTGAAGTAGGTATGAAACATCGCAATACTTGATAGGAAACTAAAAGCCAACTTCATCACCAAAATTAAATCTCGTAGACTGCTACTCACCGCTAGGAGTATATTGACATGCATGAGGATTATCCATAATATTCAAAGTGTCGAGTGCTTCATATCACATCTTTATTCCGGGATTAGAAGATCACAGTACAAAGAGCTCGGTCTGGGATCTGGTATTTTCCGGTTTAGATCTGAAAATCCAAGAAAAATGAACAATGCATATTACTGCCTATAACTCAAATGTGACAAACCATTTTGACTGGATTCCAACCAATGATAAGTATGGTCATTTACCTGAATTAAATTTCACATAATAAGTATGGTGACCAAATACAGATTTAATAGTTGGAGTGTAATACTTACAAGTTCAACCAAGTTTCTCAAGCAAATGTCAAACTTATATTCAGCATCATCTGTGATGTAAAAATAATCAAAACCCCTAGCATCTGGCTTAGCAATTTTCAAAGCTCCCCTAAATTTGCAGAACGATAGTTAGCATTAGTAAAAGGCAGGAAGCCGCGAGGACTAAACAACAAATAAATCATAACTTGTACTGTAGGTCTGTAGGACAGGGTCAAATAGAAAAAACTTGTAATGTAGGATATGAATGGCTAGTAGTAGGAAGCATTTAGCTATTACATCATAAGATCAGCTGTACAATTCATTATAATGTTGTCGTATCATTGTATTCTTCGAAAATGCAAATGCACACTCGTTGGAACCACATAATAACTGAGTATCTACAAATCAAATGTCGTCCCACCTTCAATGCAACTAAGAACATCATAAATTTACTTGCTAAGAAGAGTACGCATATGCTCGACAAATTAAATTTGATTCATCAGATATTGCTTATCAACCTACTTTTCTACAAGACGCTGGAGGAAGAAACAATATGTGACCTACAACATGGCACCAACGAAAACCCCACCAATGAAATGAACGATGAAAGAGGGCTCCAAGGACTTGGGCATCAACGCCCACACACCCTACCATGACAAGCAATAGGAATCGAAACATATGGTAATGGTAATAGTGAACAGAGCTTCCAAATGCACCTTGATTTTGATTTAATCTCCCGTCGAACCCAAGACCTTGCTAGAATGCTTCGCCGCCTCCATGATCACCCTGCACGCCAGCCACCGCCGCAGCAAGAGTACAACCAACAACTTCTAGGATAACAGAGTACTACCGGATACAACTCAACGTCTAACTGGCTTCGATTGCGTTATGCGATTGCATCCTCCACAAACACCTACAAGCAACAGTCAAGTCACTAATCATATACCAATCACTGTGGCACACAATCACCAAAAGGCGCAGGATTCATAAAGGTAAAATTTTACAAACAAAGGAGATGAAGGCACAAATCACACATACCTCGTTGACTGTCACCATGGCCGACGACCACATCAAGCTTTGAAGGATCCCTTCTCGTTTTCTCTGTTGTTCTGTAGAACTGTCTCAGTTTGTCAACTCTATTTAATCCTCATATACCATAGAGACATATATTTGACCAAAAACATCATAGTAATCAATTAAGAGTAACCTGACTAACATGATGGCAGTAAATAGTGGTTTTAACGTATCAGATTCAGTTGCTAGCTAAAAGTCCACCTCACCTGGCCGCAACGAGTTGCGTAACCACACAATGGCGGCCATGCGTGCTTCTGGCGCAGTGGTGACCACCTTCTTTGTCCTTGAAGACAAGTTCGTCACATGCTACCAGGCTGGCCTCGGCAAGCCGGTGCGGATAACTGGCCCGTTCTGCGTGCAATCGATTCAGGGGGCGGGGGCAGCGAGATAAGTTGCCACGGCGGCAGTGGAACATGGCGGCTAGGTGGGTGGATCTGTTGATGTGGCAGCGTCTGAGAGCTTGGTGCCTCGGCGAGCTCCTGTCCCATCGTGGCCAATTTGGGTATACGGCGGTGGCGCGTTGCAGGGCCGTCGCCCGTAGAGTCGCATCTACTCATTTGGGTGAGATCTTGAGAGGAAGCACACATCTGGTAGGCCGAGGAGAGCCTCCACTGCTCCATGCGACCATGCTCGGTGCGAATCCCTCGATCGACAAGCCAATCCGGCGGAGGTGCTCGAGCCAAGGCGAACCTCCAGCAGCTAATCGGGAGCCACGGGGAGCAATTTGGGAGCAGGAATTGAGGATTTGGGGGTTTGGCGACCGTATTCGGGAGGGAGAAAGGAGCCAAGGGGAGAAAGAGGGGATTGTGGGCGATTGGGGTGTTCGTTCGGCAACCGGCTCCTCTACTAAACCCAAGTCACCTGCCCTAAAAAAAAAATCAATCTAAAAAAAAACTAAGTCACCCAATTACAGTAGTTGTTTAGTGAAAAATCATGAAACAAAGTCACGACTGTACTGTATGTCATAATAACTGTAGCACAAATGTATATTTTTACGTCATAATAACAATTTTAATGGAAAATAATGATTGCGAATGTATACAGTATACTCCCTCTATGCCAGATTATAGGGCAATTATGTACTTTGAAACAAATTTTAACTTTTAATTTTAATCAGGAAAATATAAGATATATTATATAAAAATTATATCATTAGATTCATATTCAAACAAACTTTTTAATGATATAATTTTTATGTTAAATACCTCATATTTTCTTGACTAAAATTAATAGTTAAAGTTTGTCTTAAAATACACATTTACCCAATAATCCGGTATGGAGGGAGTATTTGTAATATATAAATTAATTCAAATCAATATAGACTTAAATTATATTTTCTTTGAAGGAGGAAAGTTAGAGTACTGTTCTTCTTTAACTTTGCTTCAGTAAGTTAGAGAAGCCAATTTCGTTCGTAAGGAGGGGTGTCATCGGGGAGGAGTGACGCCGATCGGACAGGCGGTTTTTTTTTCAATGCACGATTTGTGAGCGACGAAGGTTGGAAAATGCGCTCCAGGACAATTCCTTTTTAGATATATAATAGTAGAGAAAATATGGGCAGCTTTAGTAGGCCCAAATTTAGCTTTTTTTACTTAGAATAAATAGAGAAGGGCAAAAGTTTGATGTTTATAGCCGCCAACACATCAGCAACGGACAAAACTGTGCATGCAGCATGCCACTAGTAACAGGCATCAGTGACAGGCGGATATTTGCTCGTCACTGGTAATAGGAAAACCAGCGACGGTCCAGTGTATGGGCCTGTCACTGGTATTATATGAAATTACCAGTGACGGGCGTGTACACTTTACTGTCACTAGTACTATCTACAGCCGGCATGCCGACCTTTACCAGTAGTGGCTACAGAAGCACCCCTTAAAGTTCATCAAGTACTTGACAAACACCACTCATAGAGATATCCAAATCAGATCACAATTCAAGATAGAAATCATTGCGACTTAGACCAAGTACTAACACGGTGCACACACTGTCAACTTTACACCATGAAAGGAGGAATAGATCACTCAATACTATCATAGTAATAATTACTCTCATAATCCACAAGAGATCACAATCATAGCCTAAACCAAGTACCACCATGATGCACGCACTGTCACCGTTACACCATGGCAGGAGGAATAGATTACTTTAATAACATCACTAGAGTACACTATAATAATTAAGCATAGAAGTAGCATAATATCTGAATATTAACATCTACTTGTTCAACATGATACAAAGCTCACGATCACATAAAGATCACATCATGGGAGAGAGAGGTGAACCACATAGCTACTGGTAGAGCCCTCAGCCCCGGGGATGAACTACTCCCTCCTCATCATAGGAGACAGCAAGGTTGATGGAGATGGCGGTGAGGTCGATGGAGACGGCGGAGACGGAGATGGAGACCGATGGAGATGGCTCCGGGGGCACTTCCCCGTCCCGGCAGGGTGCCGGAACAGAGACTTCTGTCCCCCGAAATTCGTCGACGGCGGCGGCGGAACTACGGAACTCTTTCTGGAAATTTGCCGACTCTCTTAGGGTTTTCCGTCCCGAGGCTTTATATAGGCGAAGGGGCGTCGCGAGAGGGCAGCGAGGGGCTCCTCACACATGGGTGGCGCGGCCAGGGCTTGGGCCGCGCCACCCTAGTGTGAGGGCAGGCCCTAGCCCCTCTCCGGCTATCTTTCGGATGTCTGGATGCTCCCGGGTAAAATAAGACTTCAGGAACTTGTTTCGTCCAATTCCGAGAATATTTCCTGTGTATCACTCTGAAACACAAAAACAGCAGAAAACAGGGAACTGGCACTGTGGCATTTCGTTAATAGGTTAGTTCCGGAAAATGCATAAAAGTGCCACTAAGTGTAACAAAACAATAGGCAAATGGTGTAAAAACAAGCATGGAGCATCAAAAATTATAGATACGTTTGAGACGTATCAAGCATCCCCAAGCTTAACTCCTGCTCGTCCTCGAGTAGGTAAGTGATAACAAAGGAATAATTTTTGAGGTGACATGCACCATCACAATCTTGATCATATATGTAAGCATTGTGAGCTGGGATCATAAGAACTTAAAACATGGGCATGAAAGATATAATCTTGACAATAAGAACTTAGCAACCATGTTGTAAACATGCAAATGAACACAAACAAAAAATCATGAAAATGAAACAATGAAAGTCAAACGTGTGTTCAAATCATGTGGAAAAACATACAAATGGTTTTCAGCTTGTCCTTCATGGAGAGCAAAACATAAATGCATAGGACACCTTCAAGTTTAAGAGGGTGACTAGATACAAATAATTTAAGAACAAGTGAAACCATAGTCATGAATCAATCAATGATAAACTTTGGGACAATGCACATTACACTAAGAATGACAACTATGCTCTCTTAATGGTGCATAAAGATAGAAGGTGGTGACTCAACATAAAAGTAAAAGAAATGCCCTTCGTGGAGGGAAGCAGTGATTAAACATGTGCTAGAGCTTTTCATTTGTAAAACAGAGAGATAAAAATTGGTTTTTAGAGGTGGTTGTCTTTGTCAACGATTGGCAATGGGGTTCTTACTATCTTCCATACAAAAATGAAGCAAGTTTTTGAGAGAGAGATTGGCACTTTTTGTGCTCTTTTTATAAAACTTGGCACTCCTCCCCACCTTTTTTCCTTTCTCAAACCATGGCTAACCGATTCCATCGGGTGCCCACCAACATTCACATTCCATGGAGGAGTGCCTTTTTTCTTTTCTTTTTTTTTCTTTTTGGAATAAGCAATATGGAAGATAGCAAATCCGACCACTACGTCCCCATGAGCTGAAAACAGTGTCACAAAACGAGAAGTATTTTGAAAGTTTTTGAAAGGTAGCACATGAAAATTTACTTTGGAATGGCTTACAAATACCATGCATAGGAATTTATAGTGGACACAATGGCAAACTTGGTTTTTGGGAGTTGGATGCACGAGTAGAGCTCATACTCAGTACAAGGAGAGGGCTAGCAAAAGACTGGGAGCGACCAACTAAGAGAGCAATAATGGCCATAATCATGCAAAGCAACAAAGCGACATTAAAAGAAGCATAAGATGGCATCAAAAGTCAAAAACTAAATGATCATAGAGGCAATGGCGACTTTGTATGAGTCTAACATGTGTGAGCATGCGCCAAGTCAACCCAAATAAAGCATCAAGGAGAAAACCAAAATAATGCTTCCATACAATAAAAACAACGCATGATTTTTTTCAAAGGCTCATTAAGCAATCTCAGTTATTTGAGACAAGTCATGCTACAGCAAAACCACTAAGCATACTATCAAAAAGACATCAAGCACGACATGCAAAAGCCTAAGCCGCAGTCTAAACAAGCTCCTTCTTGTACCACTTTTTTGCATAAAGCTTTTTCTCTTTTCCAACACCATTCAAACTTTTTTAATCCAACTCTTTTTAGGAAAACCAACATGGTCCAGAGGCAAAAATACACCTTGATAAATAAATATAAGAAGATCTGAACGCAAATCAAGGCGAAAACGAAAACCAAAAGCAGTAGCAGAAAAAGAAGAACACTCGGTTTTTGATAAGAGTGAAAACTAGAGCGTTCTTGGCAAACAAAAAGTGAAGTATGTCTCCCTCCAAACCAACATGATGTGATCAAACCATTTATTGCAGCAAACTAAACTAAACTAATACTGAAAACAATAACAACTGACGCTCCAAGAAAAACACATAGTGCATGAAGCAATAAAAATATAGTGTCTTGAAAGGTGACCTGATTTTTGCCGATGAAGAAGGGGTGCCTCGGGGGCATCCCCAAGCTTTGACGCTTGTACTTCTTGGATATTTCTTGGGGTGATGCATAGGCATCCCCAAGCTTGAGCTTTTGTCCATTCTTCAACTCATCACATCATTCTCCAATCCCTACACTTAAAAACTTCCTTCATACAAAACTAAACACAAATCTATTAGCAACATTAGTGTAAGCATAGCATTGAATCAACCTCTTTTTGCTTCAGGTTTCAACCTAAAACCACCACATATAAAGTATATACTAAAGTAGCAACCTCCCAAAAAGTTCTGTGATCAAAAGAACTCAAAAGAAAGAGATAAAGTGGCAAACACAAATATTGGCAGAAATCTGTCAAAACTGAACAGCTGACAAAGGTCGAATTTTTGAGGGATTTTATGTTGCTCAAATAAAAACGTGTTCAACTAACAAAAGTTTGGATATAACCTGGGGCATATGCACAAGAAATCGCAGGTCCAAAAGATATATAGAGAATTTTCACGAATTTTTACGGTGCAGCACCGAAAACAGTTTCAGGACAGCAACATCCCCAAATCTTACCTCACTCAAATTAGAGGCTTCTCTTGGCACAACAACAAAATAAAAAGGATAAGGAGCGGTTATTAGAGTAGTAATAACTTCCAAGACTCAAATAAAAGAAAAAGTACTGAAAATAAACAATGGGTTATCTCCCAAAAGTGCTTTTCTTTAACGCCTTTGAGCTAGGCGCAGTAATTTGCAAAGATGCTCATGTGGGCACCATATAAGAGCTTGAGGCAAAGGCGCCATATAGGAAATTAAAGCAATAGAGAGCATCAAAAAGCAAGTATGGAACACATTTAAATCTAAACCATTTCCTATGAAAATTAGTCTTGTAAAGAGACAAGTCATAAAAGCGCAAAGCAAAAAAGCATAGGAAGGCAAAACAAGTACAATTTCAAGAATTGCAACATAATGAGGGGAAACTCAATATTGTTGAGATCCATCAAACCATGTTTCCCGCTCTCATAATAACTTTCAGTAGCATCATGAATAGTATTAACAATATAACTATCACATAAAGCATCCCTATCATGAGCCACATGCATAAAAGGATTAATACTCCCCACATGAACAATAGTAGTAGGAGCAGATTCAACAGAATAATTATTCTCATCACCATAATCATCAAAAACAGGAGGCATATTGTAATCATAACTAATTTTTTTCTCAAAAGTAGGTGAACTGAAAATATTATACCCATCATCACAAGCTAGAGAACTACTATGTCGCAAAGCATACTCATCAAACATATCATCATAAGAAGGAACATGGATAGCACTAATGGTACAACAATTATTAACCTTAGAATTGGTACCAAAAAGATTTTCAATATCAAAAGTAGAGTGCTTTTCCCAATCATGATCACTAACATAGGTAACAGGCATAGGAACATCATCCCAATCAGAATTATCATAATCTATAGCAGGATCATAACGCTTAGGGGAAGATACCGTGTCCTCTCGCCTCTTACTCCTCTTCTTCTTCTTCTTCTTCTTACTCTTCTTACTCTCTCCTTTAGGAGGGAGAGACTTGAAGGGCATCTTCTCCACATATTCTTTAGGAGGGAAAGGCATCTTCTCCACATAATCTGGCTTGCTGACAGAAACAACAGAAGAAACTTTGGAGGATTCCTCCTCTCTATTAATAAGATCGAAACATCTATTAGTCCTATCATAGCTTGGCAAAACATCATGTTTAATAAGATCTTGTAAGTAAGTATTTGCGAGGCAATCTTTAGCACAATAGAGATGACAACCACAAAGGGTGCTATTAAGATCAACATCATTCATGTCTACCAAAGCAATCTTTCTAGATATCTCTTCACAATTCAAAAACAAAGTAAGCTCATCATACTGATTGAAAGTAATCTTATCATCACAATACAAATCTGCGGTACTCGTTCGATTAATTGGGCATTGAAAATTAAAGTGCCCCTTTTCACCGCAAAATTCACAAAGAAAAGGATAAAGCTCACAAACCCATTCACCAAGCACATCTAGATCCTTGAGCCACATGCTGGTTTCTTCATTTGCGTGGGTGATTCAATAATCTTCCTTGTTGTAACTCTGTTCACAAGGTCTATGTATTCCACAAAAATTAACATGCTTATAAGAAATAGGACTTTTAGAAGTTTGAGCATGTTTATTGCAATCATCAATAACAATATCACTTCCTATTCAAGTGTCCTTAAAAGGTTCATGATACACGTCCCCATTTCCTTTAGGAACATTCATATGGGAAGCAAAGGCTTTAAAGAAATCAACCATAATTTGAGGATCAAGACCATATTTAGCACTAAGCTCTTGAAAATTAGCAGTTTCAGCGAAAGACTTAATGCAATCAAACTCGTAATTCATACCTGATCCTTTACCTTTGTCGATATCCCAACCTTCAATATTGTTTTGAATTGTTTCAAGCAGACCCCACTTGGTGTCGACATCCTTGCTTGTGAAAGACCCATCAAAGCATGCATCTAGATAGTCCTTGTAATGTCCTGAAAGCCTTGCATAAAAAATATTAATGATAATATTACGGGGAAGATCATGAATAGGACATTTATGCATTAGTAACTTCAATCTTCCCCACGCTTGGGCAATGCTTTCTCCCTCATGAGGCCAAAAGTTATATATCCGATTACGATCTTTATGAATTTCACTTGGAGGATAAAACTTGGAATAAAAGAGAGACACAATTTCCTCCCATGCAATAGATGGACCATCTTCAAGCAACCGATACCATTCCTCAGCTCTGCCTTTTAGTGACAAAGAGAATAGCTTCTTCTTAACTTGGTTCATTGAAATACCTGCACACTGGAACAACTCGCATAATTCATGTATAAAAAGCAAATGATCACCAGGATGGACAGTTCCATCTCCTAAATAGCAGTTATTCTTAACATGATCAACAATTTTCATAGGTATTTTAAAAGGATGAGGAGCACAAGCATCACTAGAAACATCACATATGGGAGATAAAATATTATCAGAGCAAACTTTCTCCACTAAAGCTGGGGGACTAAAAATATCATACTTAACAAAACCAGCTTCCCCAAGCTTAGACTTTTCTATAGCATTAGCAACAACGGTGTTTAAAGCATTCATACTAACAACACTATTAGCATGCAAATTAAGCTCCAAAGGTTTTTCAATTTTCTCTTCAAACACTTCATATCTAAACTCAGGAAAAAGACTAACAAACTCTTTGTTTTCCATTAAGCCTAACTAGTGAAAATAAAAACAAGAAACAAAAAGATGTAATTGCAGAATCTAAAGGAAATAACTCCGAGTACTCACACAGGAGGATGCGAGTACCTTTTACCTTACCTCCCCGGCAACGGCGCCAGAAAAGAGCTTGATGTCTACGCACTTCGATTCTTGTAGACACTTGTTGGGCCTCCAAGTGCAGAGGTTTGTAGAGCAGCAGCAAGTTTCCCTTAAGTGGATCACCCAAGGTTTATCGAACTCAGGGAGGAAGAGGTCAAAGCTATCCCTCTCAAGCAACCCTGCAATTACGATACAGAAAGTCTCTTGTGTCCCCAACACACCCAATACACTTGTCAGATGTATAGGTGCACTAGTTCGGCGAAGAGATAGTGAAATACAAGTAGTAATGATGATTATAAGTAGCAAACGTGATGTGAAATAAATATCGCTGCGAGCAAACAAGTAACAAAATAGCAAGTAAACGGTGTGCAATTCTTGGAAACAAGGCCTAGGGATCATACTTTCACTAGTGGACACACTCCCAACAATATAACATGATTGAACAAATAAACAACTTCTCTCATCTATGGTACTCTGAATTACTCTCCTATTGAATAACACTAATCATTGTGTAGTGGCTACAGAAGCACCCCTTAAAGTTCATCAAGTACTTGACAAACACCACTCATAGAGATATCCAAATCAGATCACAATTCAAGATAGAAATCATTGCGACTTAGACCAAGTACTAACACGGTGCACACACTGTCAACTTTACACCATAAAAGGAGGAATAGATCACTCAATACTATCATAGTAATAATTACTCTCATAATCCACAAGAGATCACAATCATAGCCTAAACCAAGTACCACCATGATGCACGCACTGTCACCGTTACACCATGGCAGGAGGAATAGATTACTTTAATAACATCACTAGAGTACACTATAATAATTAAGCATAGGAGTAGCATAATATCTGAATATTAACATCTACTTGTTCAACATGATACAAAGCTCACGATCACATAAAGATCACATCATGGGAGAGAGAGGTGAACCACATAGCTACCGGTAGAGCCCTCAGCCCCGGGGATGAACTACTCCCTCCTCATCATAGGAGACAACAAGGTTGATGGAGATGGCGGTGAGGTCGATGGAGATGGCGGAGACGGCGATGGAGACCGATGGAGATGGCTCCGGGGGCACTTCCCCGTCCCGGCAGGGTGCCAGAACAGAGACTTCTGTCCCCCGAAATTCGTCGACGGCGGCGGTGGAACTACGGAACTCTTTCTGGAAATTTGCCGACTCTCTTAGGGTTTTCCGTCCCGAGGCTTTATATAGGCGAAGGGGCGTCGCGAGAGGGCAGCCAGGGGCTCCTCACACATGGGTGGCGCGGCCAGGGCCTGGGCCGCGCCACCCTAGTGTGAGGGCAGGCCCTGGCCCCTCTCCGGCTATCTTTCGGATGTCTGGATGCTCCCGGGTAAAATAAGACTTCAGGAACTTGTTTCGTCCAATTCCGAGAATATTTCCTGTGTATCACTCTGAAACACAAAAACAGCAGAAAACAGGGAACTGGCACTGTGGCACTTCGTTAATAGGTTAGTTCCGGAAAATGCATAAAAGTGCCACTAAGTGTAACGAAACAATAGGCAAATGGTGTAAACACAAGCATGGAGCATCAAAAATTATAGATACGTTTGAGACGTATCACCAGCCTAGACAAATTATCAGCAACAGGATTCTCAGCACGTTTCCTATCTACAATATGCAAATCAAACTCTTGTAAAAGTAACACCCATCTAATAAGCCTAGGCTTAGCATCCTTCTTTGACATAAGATATCTAATAGCAGCGTGATCCATATGAATAGTAACCTTCAAGTGAATAGTAACCTTTGAGTCAACAATATAAGGTCTAAACTTATCACATGCAAAAACAACAGCAAGAAACTCTTTCTCAGTAGTAGCATAATTCTTTTGAGCAGCATCAAGAGTCTTACTAGCATAATGAATAACATTCAACTTCTTATCTACGCACTGTCCAAGAACAGCACCCACAACAAAATCACTAGCATCACACATAATTTCAAAAGGCAAATTCCAATAAGGTGGTTGGACAATAGGATCAGTAGTTAAAGCCTTCTTAAGAGTTTCGAAAGCTTCCTTACAATCATCATCAAAAACAAATGGTACATCTTTTTGAAGAAGATTAGTAAGAGGCTTTGAAATCTTAGAGAACTCTTTAATAAACCTCCTATAGAAACCAGCATGACCAAGAATACTACGAATACCTTTAACATCCCTAGGACAGGGCATTTTCTCACTTGCTTCAACCTTTGCTCTGTCAACTTCAATACCTCTTTCGGAAATTTTATGTCCAAGGACAATTCCTTCATTCACCATAAAGAGGCATTTCTCCCAATTAAGAACAAGATTAGTTTCTTCACATCTCTGCAAAACTTTATCAAGATTGTGCAAACAATTATCAAAAGAAGTTCCATAGACGGAGAAATCGTCCATGAATACCTCCACAATTTCTTCACAAAATGCATGAAAAATAGCAGACATGCATCTTTGAAAAGTAGCAGGAGCATTACACAAACCAAAAGGCATACGTCTATAAGCATAAGTTCCATAAGGACAAGTAAAAGTGGTTTTCTCTTGATCTTGCTTTTTAACAGCAATCTGAGAGAAACCAGAATAACCATCAAGAAAACAAAAATGAGTTTTCTTAGATAATCTCTCTAGCATTTGATCTATAAACGGTAAAGGATAATGATCTTTCTTAGTAACTTTGTTGACCTTTCTAAAATCGATGCACATCCTATAACCAACTACTACCCTCTAAGGAATAAGCTCGTTATTCTCATTAGGCACAACAGTAATACCTCCTTTCTTAGGAACACAATGCACAGGGCTAACCCATCTACTATCAGCAATAGGATAAATAATACCAGCATCAAGGAGTTTCAATACCTCACTTCTTACTACTTCCTTCATCTTAGGAATTAAGCGGCGTTGATGTTCAACAACTGGCTTTGCATCTAGCTCCATATTAATATCATGCTGACATATAGTAGGAGAAATCCCTTTTAAATCATCAAGAGTATATCCCATAGCTCCTCGGTGTTTCCGCAATATTTCCAATAACCTTTCTTCTTCCTTTCCTGAAAGTTTAGAACTGATAATAACAGGATATATTTTCTTATCATCGATATAAGCATATTTAAGATCATCAGGTAAAGGCTTTAAATCAAAAACAGGATCCTCCTTGGGTGGCAAAGTGGTACCCAGATCCTCCATGGGTAAATTGTGTTTAAGCAGCTCTGGTTGACGAAGAAGAATCTCGTCAATCTCATTTCTTTCTTCCCTGAAGATCTCACTTTCATGGTCCTCCATAAATTACTGCAAAGCATTGTTAGGAGAAAGAGCAATAGAGGCAAGCTGTTCAACTCGAAAATCTTCATTAGGAAATTCATTTTCATAAGGAGCTTTAGTAAAGTTAGAAAAATTAAACTCATAAGATTCTCCATCAAACTTAGTCAAAATTTTCTCCTTCTTACAATCTATAACAGCGCCACAAGTATTCAAAAAGGGTCTACCAAAAATAATAGGACAAGTTTTACTAGCAGCTGAACCAAGTACTAGAAAATCAGCAGGATATTTAGTCTTACCGCATAGAACTTCCACATCTCTAACAATACCAAATGGAGAGATAGTATCTCTATTAGCAAGCTGAATAACCACATCAATTTCTTCAAGTTCATAAGGACCAATTTCATGCATGATTTCTTTATAAAGCTCGTAAGGAATAGCACTTGAACTTGCACCAATGTCGCATAAACCATAATAGCAATGATCACAAATCCTGACAGAAAGCACAGGAACACTTGTTTTCCTAGGTCTACTAGGATGTGAAACAATGTTAGAAGCATCTTCACAAAAGATAATATGTTCATCTTCTACATTTTTAGTAACAAGGTCCTTCACTATAGCTACAGGAGACTTAACAGTAATTTGCTCATCAGGTTCTACAGCTTTCTTTGCACTTTTATTAAGCACACTAATTAAAGTAGAATGCTCCTTTACCTTAGCAGGGAAAGGCGCTTTCTCAAAATAAGGCTCAGGCAAAATGTGATCAATAGTACAAACTTCAGTAGTTCTAATAGGAACACAACTAACAGTATCTTTATAAGGCGCATGGTACTTGTTCCAATCCTTCTTTGGAACATCAAGATAAGAGGCAAAGGCCTTAAAACAGTTAGCAAGTACTTGAGAATCAAGACCATAAACAGCACTAACATTATGAAAGTCATCAGTTCCCATAAAAGCTTTAATGCATTCATAATCATAATTTATACCTGACTTTCTACCTTTGTCGTTCTCCCATCCTTTAGTATTTTCTTAAATACGGTCAAGAAGGTCCCATTTAGCTTCTTCTTTCATACGTGTAAATGATCCAGAGCAAGAAGCATCCAATAAATCCTTGTCGTGAAGAGTAAGCCTTGCATAGAAGTTATTAATTACAATATTACTGGGGAGCTCATGAATGGGGCATTTGAGCATTAGTGACTTCAATCTCCCCCACGCTTGGGCAATACTCTCTCCATCATGAGGCCAAAAATTATATATCTTATTACGATCTTTATGAATCTCACTTGGAGGATAAAATTAGGAATAAAAGAGGGGAACAATTTCTTCCCAGCCAATAGATTGACCATCCTTTAGCAGCCTATACCATTCCGCAGCTCTGCCCTTTAGTGATAAAGATAATAGCTTTCTCTTAACCTGGCTTGATGAAATACCTGCGCACTTAAACAACTCGCATAATTCATGTATAAAGAGTAAATGATTACCCGGATGGACAATTCCATCTCCTGAATAGCAGTTATTCATAACACGTTCAACAATTTTCATAGTTATTTTAAAAGGATCTAATTGAGCAGGCAGTGGTTCATCCACTACCATGATAGTAGCAGTACTATTCCCAAATAGGGAACCAAATGGAGACTTATCCATAGCAAAATAAAATAAAAGACAAAAATAAAAACAATACTCACAATGAAAGTTACCTTTACCAATTCCACTCTTCAATAGCGCTTCACTCCCCGGCAACGGCGCCAGAAAATAGTCTTGATGACCCACAAGTATAGGGGGTGTATCATAGTACTTTCGATAAATAAGAGTGTCGAACCCAACGAGGAGCAGAAGGTGTTGACAAGCGGTTTTGATCAAGGATTCACTATAAATACTAGCAAACGGGTTTTCAGGGGTATTTGGTAACGCAAGTAAATAAAGTACAAGTAAATAAAAGACAATAATAGTAATTGCTGCAAGTGGCCCAATCCTTTCTAGAGCAAAGGACAAGCCAGTTGCGTAACTTATGATTACCAAATGTTCCTGAGGACACACGGGAGTTTCTGTCGAGAGCTTTCGCTTCATGCTGCTAAGTAATCTTCATTGGTTTGATAAGTGTTATGGGGGTGAACCTGTGCTAGTGCACTACCCTTACTAGGACTAATACACACTTGTGATTATACCCCTTGCAAGCATCCGCAACTACAAGAAAGTAATTAAGATAAATCTAACCACAGCCTTAAACTTTGAGATCCTACACTCCCTGGTGCAATGGTTTCCTAACGAGGGTTTAGGTTTCTGTCGCTCCGACAACCCCACAATTAGTAGCCAAATACACAATGCATTCCACTAGGCCCATAAAGGTCAAGTATCATGTAGTTGACGTTCACATGACACCACTAGTAGAATAGCACCACAACATATAAATATCAAACCATTAAATATTACTCAACATAGTTTCACTACTAACATCTCGACTTCTCCCATGTCCTAAAGAACTAAGCGAACTACTCACAAGACATCATATGGATCATGACCAGAGGTGAAATAATGGTAAATAACAATCTAAACATAAACCTTGATTCAACGGTTCCACTCAATAGCATCAACTACAAGAGTAATCAACACCAGCAAAGTTTCCCCTAAGAATTGGACAAGATTTAACCCAAGGTGTTACAGTGGGATGGCATGGTGATGGTGAAGATGAAGGTGCTGGTGATGATGGTGATGAAGATGATGATCCCTGATGTCTACGCACGCGTCTGTTCTTGTAGACAGTGTGGGGCCTCCAAGTGCAGAGGTTTGTAGAACAGCTGCAAGTTTCCCTCAAGTGGATCACCTAAGGTTTATCGAACGCAGGGAGAAAGAGGTCAAAGCTATCCCTCTCAAACAACCATACAATTACGATACAGAAAGTCTCTTGTGTCCCCAACACACCCAATACACTTGTCAGATGTATAGGTGCACTAGTTAGGCGAAGAGATAGTGAAATACAAGTGGTATGGATGATTATAAGTAGTAAATACAATCTGGAATAAAAATGGCAGCAAGCAAACATGTAACAAAACAGCAAGTAAACGGTATGCAAGTCTTGGAAACAAGGCCTAGGGATCATACTTTCACTAGTGGACACACTCCCAACAAATATAACATAATTGAACAAATAAATAACTCCTCTTCACTATGCTACTCTGAATTACTCTCCTATTGAATAACACTAATCATTGCGTAGTGGCTACAGAAGCACCCCTTAAAGTTCATCAAGTACTTGACAAACACCGCTCATAGAGATATCCAAATCAAATCACAACTCAAGATAAATATTATTGCAACTTAGACCAAGTACTAACACGGTGCACACACTGTCAACATTACACCATGAAAGGAGGAATAGATCACTTCAATACTATCATAGTGATAATTATTCTCATAATCCATAAGAGATCACAATCGTAGCCTAGACCAAGTACCACCATGATGCACACACTGTCACCATTACACCATGCCAGGAGGAATAGATTACTTTAATAACACCACTAGAGTACTCATAATGATGAAGAGTAGCATCTACTTATTCAACATGATACAAAGATCACGATCACATAAAGATCACATCATGGGAGAGAGAGGTGAACCACATAGCTACCGGTAGAGCCCTCAGCCCCGGGGGAGAACTACTCCCTCCTCATCATAGGAGACAACAAGGTTGATGGAGATGGTGGTGAGGTCGATGGAGACGGCAGAGATGGCGATGGAGACTGATGGAGATGGCGCCGGGGGCACTTCCCCGTCCCGGCAGGGTGCCGAAACAGAGACTTCTGTCCCCCGAAATTTGTCGGCGGCGGCGGCGGAACTGCGGAACTCTTTCTGGAAAATTGCCGACTCCCCTAGGGTTTTCCGTCCCGAGGCTTTATATAGGCAAAGGGGCGTCGTCAGGGGGCTGCCAGGGGCTCCTCCCACATAGGGGGCGCGGCCAGGGGCTGGGCCGCACCGCCCTGGTGTGAGGCTGGCCCCTGGCCCCCCCCTCCGGCTCTCTTTCGGCCCTCGTCCTTTGTCCGGGAAAAATAGGAGTTCTGGAACTTGTTTCGTCCAATTCCGAGAATATTTCCTGTGTAGCATTTCTGAAACACAAAAATAGCAGAAAATAGGGAACTGGCACTGTGGCATCTTATCAATAGGTTAGTTCCGAAAATCGCATAAAAATGCCACGAAGTGTAATGAAACACAAGGCAAATGGTGTAAAAACAAGCATGGAGCGTCAAAAATTATAGATACGTTTGAGACGTATCAGCATCCCCAAGCTTAACTCATGCTCGTCCTCGAGTAGGTAAGTGATAACAAAAGAAATAATTTTTGAGGTGACATGCACCATCAAAATCTTGATCAAATAGGTAAAGCATTGAGTGCTGAGATCAAAGAACTTAAAACATGGGCATGAAAGACATAATCTTGATAATAGAAACTTAGCAACCATGTTATAACATGAAAATGAACACAAACAAAAGATTATGAAAATGAAACAATGAAAGTCAAACGTGTGTTCAAATCATAAGGAAAAACATACAAATGGTTTTAAGCTTGTCCTTCATGGAGAGCAAAACATAAATGCATAGGACACCTTCAAGTTTAAGAGGGCGACTAGATACAAATAATTTAAGAACAAGTGAAACCAACATCATGAATAAATCAATGAAAACTTTGGGACAATGCACATTATACTAAGAATGACAACTATGCTCTCTTAGACGGTGCATAAAGGTAGAAGGTGAAGACTCAACATAAAAGTAATAGAAAGGCCCTTCGCAGAGGGAAGCAGTGATTAAACATGTGCTAGAGCTTTTCATTTGTAAAACAGAGAGATACAAATTGGTTTTGAGAGGTGGTTGTCTTTGTCAACGACTGGCAATGGGGTTCTTACTATCTTCCATACAAAAATGAAGCAAGTTTTTGAGAGAGAGATTGGCACTTTTGTGCTCTTTTATAAAGCTTGGCACTCCTCCCCACCTTTTTTCCTTTCTCAAACCATGGCTAACCGATTCCATCGGGTACCCACCAACATTCACATACCATGGAGGAGTTCCTTTATCTTTCTTTTTTCCTTTTTGGAATAAGACAATATGGAAGATAGCAAGTCCGACCACTACGTCCCCATGAGCTGAAAACAGTGTCGCAAAATGAGAAGTATTTTGAAGGTTTTTTGAAAGGTAGCACATGAAAATTTACTTGGAATGGCTTGCAAATACCATGCATAGGAATTTATAGTGGACACAATGGCAAACTTGGTTTTTTGGGAGTTGGATGCACAAGTAGAGCTCATACTCATTACAAAATGAAGACTAGCAAAAGACTGGGAGCGACCAACTAAGAGAGCAATAACGGCCATAATCATGCATAGCGACAAAACATCATTGAAAGAAGCATAAGATGGCATCAAAAGTCGAAAACTAAATGATCATAGAGGCTATTGGCGACTTTGTAAGAGTCTAACATGTGTGAGCATGCGCCAAGTCAACCCAAATAAAGCATCAAGGAGAAAACCAAAATAATGCTTCCAAACAATAAAAACAACGCATGATTTTTTCAAAGGCTCATTAAGCAATCTCAGTTATTTGAGACAAGCCATGCTACAGCAAAACCACTAAGCATACTATCAAAAAGACATCAAGCATGACATGAAAAAGCCTAAGCCGCAGTCTACACAAGCTCCTTCTTGTACCACTTTTTTTCATAAAGCTTTTTCTCTTTTCCAACACCATTTGAAATTTTGTTAAGACACCTCTTTTGATGAAAACCAATAAAGATCAGAGGCAAAAATAAACCTTGATGAACAGATATAAGAAGATCTGAACGCAAATCAAGGCAAAAACAAAAACTAAAAGCAGTAGCAGAAAAAGAAGAACACTCGGTTTTTGATAAGAATGAAAACTAGAGTGTTCTTGGCAAATGAAAAGCAACGCAACTTCTCCAAAGGAAATTTGTTGGGGTCCAACCATTTATTGCAGCAAACAAAACTAAACTAAGAAAACTAAAACAACTGACGCTCCAAGAAAAACACATAGTGCATGAAGCAATAAAAATATAGTGTCTTGAAAGGTGACCTGATTTTTGCCGATGAAGAAGGGGTGCCTCGGGGCATCCCCAAGCTTTGACGCTTGTACTTCTTGGATATTTCTTGGGGTGATGCATGGGCATCCCCAAGCTTGAGCTTTTGTCCATTCTTCAACTCATCTCATCATTCTCCAATCCCTACACTTGAAAACTTCCTTCATACAAAACTAAACACAAATCTATTAGCAACATTAGTGTAGCATAACATATAATCAACCTCTTTTTGGCTTCAGATTTCAACTCAAAACTACCAAATATAAAGCATATACTACTGTAGCAACTTCCCCAAAAGTTCTGTGATCAAAAGAACTCAAAAACAAAGCGATAAAGCGGCAAACACAAATATTGGCAGAAATCTGTCAAAACTGAATAGCTGACAAAGGTCAAATTTTTTAGGGGTTTTCTGTTGCTCAAATCAAAAAGTGTTCAACTAATGAAAGTTTGGATTTAACCTGGGGCATATGCACAAGAAATCGCAGGTCCAAAAGATATACAAAGAATTTTCACGAATGTTTACGGTGCAGCACCGAAAACTGTTTTAGGACAGCAACATCCCCAAATCTTACCTCACTCAAATTAGAGGCTTCTCTTGGCACAACAACGAAATAAAAAGGATAAGGAGTGGTTATTACAGTAGTAATAACTTCGAAGACTCAAATAAAAGAAAAATTACTGAAAATAAACAATGGGTTATCTCCAAGAGTGCTTTTCTTTAACGCCTTTGAGCTAGGCGGAGTAATTTGCAAAGATGCTCATATGGGCGCCATAAAAGAGCTTGAGGCAAAGGCGCCATATAGGAACTTAAAGCAATAGAGAGCATCAAAAAGCAAGTATGGAACACATTTAAATCTAAACCACTTCCTATGAAAAATAGTCTTGTAAAGAGACAAGTCATAAAAGCGCAAAGCAAAAAAGCATAGGAAGGCAAAACAAGTACAACTTCAAGAATTGCAACATAAAGAGGGGAACTCAATATTGTTGAGATCCATCAAACCATGTTTTCCTCTCTCATAGTAACTTTCAGTAGCATCATGAATAGAACTAACAATATAACTATCACATAAAGCATCCCTATCATGAGCCACATGCATAAAAGAATTAATACTCCCCACATGAACAATCGTAGTAGGAGCAGATTCAACAGAATAATTATTCTCATCACCATAATCATCAAAAACAGGAGGCATGTTGTAATCATAACTAATTTTCTCCTCAAAAGTAGGTGAACTGAAAATATTATACTCATCATCATGACCATCATAAACTAGAGGTTTAGTATCATCACAAGCTAGAGAACAGCTATTTCGCAAAGCATATTCATCAAACATATCATCATAAGAAGGGACATGGATAGTACTAATGGTATAACAATTATTAACCTTAGAATTGGTACCAAAAAGATTTTCAATATCAAAAGTAGAGTGCTTTTCCCAATCATGATCACTAACATAGGTAACAGGCATAGGAACATCACATAGGGGAGAAAAAATAACATCAGAGCAAACTTTCTCCACTAAAGCTGGGGAACTAAAAATATCATGCTTAACAAAACCAGCTTCCCCAAGCTTAGACTTTTCTATAGCATTAGCATTAACAGTATTCAAAGCACTCGTAATAATAACATTGCTATGCGAAATAAGCTCCAAAGGATTTTCAATTTTCTCATCAAATCTAAACTCAGGAAAAAGACTAAAGAACTCTTTGTTTTCCATTAAGCCTAACTAGTAAAAATAAAAACAAGAAAAAAAAAGATGTAATTGCAGAATCTAAAGGAAACAGCTCCGAGCACTCACACAGGAGGATGCGAGTACCTTTTACCTTACCTCCCCGGCAACGGCGCCAGAAAAGAGCTTGATGTCTACGCACGCGTCTGTTCTTGTAGACAGTGTTGGGCCTCCAAGTGCAGAGGTTTGTAGAACAGCAGCAAGTTTCCCTTAAGTTGATCACCTAAGGTTTATCGAACTCAAGGAGGAAGAGGTCAAAGCTATTCCTATCAAACAACCCTGCAATTACGATACAGAAAGTCTCTTGTGTCCCCAACACACCCAATACACTTGTCAGATGTATAGGTGCACTAGTTCGGCGAAGAGATAGTGAAATACAAGTGGTATGGATGATTATAAGTAGTAAATACAATCCGGAATAAAAATGGCAGCAAGCAAACATGTAACAAAACAGCAAGTAAACGGTATGCAAGTCTTGGAAACAAGGCCTAGGGATCATACTTTCACTAGTGGACACACTCCCAACAAATATAACATAATTGACCAAATAAATAACTCCTCTTCACTATGCTACTCTGAATTACTCTCCTATTGAATAACACTAATCATTGCGTAGTGGCTACAGAAGCACCCCTTAAAGTTCATCAAGTACTTGACAAACACCGCTCATAGAGATATCCAAATCAAATCATAACTCAAGATAAATATTATTGCAACTTAGACCAAGTACTAACACGGTGCACACACTGTCAACATTACACCATGAAAGGAGGAATAGATCACTTCAATACTATCATAGTGATAATTATTCTCATAATCCATAAGAGATCACAATCGTAGCCTAGACCCAGTACCACCATGATGCACATACTGTCACCGTTACACCATGGCAGGAGGAATAGATTACTTTAATAACACCACTAGAGTACACATAATGATGAAGAGTATCATCTACTTATTCAACATGATATAAAGCTCACAATCACATAAAGATCACATCATGGGAGAGAGAGATGAACCACATAGCTACCGGTAGAGCCCTCAGCCCCGGGGAAGAACTACTCCCTCCTCATCATAGGAGACAACAAGGTTGATGGAGATGGTGGTGAGGTCGATGGAGACGGCGGAGATGGCGATGGAGACCGATGGAGATGGCTCCGGGGGCACTTCCCCGTCCCGGCAGGGTGCCGGAACAGAGACTTCTGTCCCCCGAAATTCATCGGTGGCGGCGGCGGAACTGCGGAACTCTTTCTGGAAAATTGCCGACTCCCCTAGGGTTTTCCATCCCGAGACTTTATATAGGTGAAGGGGCGTCGTCAGGGTGCTGCCAGGGGCTCCTCCCACATAGGGGGCGCGGCCAGGGGCTGGGCCGCGCCGCCCTGGTGTGAGGCTGGCCCCTGGCCCCCCTCCGGCTCTCTTTCGGTCCTCGTCCTTTGTCCGGGAAAAATAGGAGTTCTGGAACTTATTTCGTCCAATTCCGAGAATATTTCCTGTGTAGCATTTCTGAAACACAAAACAGCAAAAAATAGGGAACTGGCACTGTGGCATCTTGTCAATAGGTTAGTTCCGGAAATCGCATAAAAACGCCACGAAGTGTAAGGAAACACAAGGCAAATGGTGTAAAAACAAGCATGGCGCATCAAAAATTATAGATACGTTTGAGACGTATCAATCCCGATGAAGCCCAGCTCGATGGTGATGACGATGGCGACGATTTCCCCTCTCCGAGAAGTAATTTCCTTGGCAGATTTCTGCCTACCAGAGAGCTTTTCTCTCTCGGTGTTTTCCACCCCGCAGAGGCGGCGGAGTCTATCTCTGATCCCCCCTTGGTCTTAGATTTTTGGGAATGACCATATATGCGAGGGGACGACGGGAGACGTGGGCTAGGGTGGCCACACCACAGGGTGGCGCGGCCAGGGCCTGGCCCGCGCCACCAGGTGGTGTGAGCGCCTGGCTGCTCCCCTCGCTCTCTCCTTTTGGCTACTTTCGTCATTTGGTAAAATATGATTTTCTGGATAATTTCCTGGAATTGCTGATCTTCAGAAATATGGTGTCTTGACGGTCCTTTTTCCAGCAGAATCTTGACTTCAGCAGCAAGTTCTCCAATAATCATCAAACATGCGAAAACAGAGGAAACAACATAAGTATCATCTCTAAATATGAAATATATCAATGAATAACAGTAAATTATGATATAAAATAGTGATGCAAAATGGACGTATGACTAGGTCATGCGCAGGGCGGGCGGCGAGGTTCTGCACAGGGCTGGCAGCGAGGTCCTACGCGCGGCGGGTGGTGACTCTTGCGCGCGATCGAGCAGCGACGTCCTGCGTGGGGCGACCGTGTAGTCGGCGCACGCGGCGAGGTCCTAGGCGACCTCCCGTAGTCCCGTTCCCAATCTGGAGGAGGGAGATGACAAGAGGGGACACCCGTTGATACGTCTCAAATGTATCTATTATTTTTGATGCTCCATGCTTGTTTTTACACCATTTGCTTAGTGTTTTGTTACACTTCGTGGCATTTTTATGAATTATCCGGAACTAACCTATTAACGAGATGCCACAGTGCCAGTTCCCTATTTTCTGCTGTTTTTGTGTTTCAGAAAAGTTACACAGGAAATATTCTTGGAATTGGACGAAACAAAAGACGAACATCCAGAAATTTACCGAAGCTTCCAGAGAACCGAAGAGGAGACGGAACGGAGCCAGGGGGTGGTCTCACCACCAGGGGGCGCGGCCCAGGGCCTGGCCGCGCCGCCCTATGGTGAGCCCCACCTGGTCCACTTCTGACGCTGCCCCTTCGCCTATAAAGACCCCCCGATGGGAAAAACCTAAATACCCGATCACTTTTCCAAAAACACATCGCGATCCACCGCCATCGTCACCCGAGATCGGGAGGGTCCAGAAGCTCTTCCCGGCACCTTGCCAGAGAGGAGAATCGCCACCGGAGGTCTTCTTCATCGCCATGCTTGCTTGTTGTCTTCTCCACCATGTGCTTCATGTTTAGATCTCGTGAGCTGCCTTATATGATCGAGATCACCGTTATATAATTCTACATGTTGTGTTTGTTGGGATCCGATGAATATTGGTGTTATGATTGAGTTGATGTGCTGAATATTATCTTATGTTATCTCTATGTTGTTTATGATCTTGCATGCTCTCCGTTGTTAGTAGCTATCTTGGCTGAGTAGATACTAGTGACTCCAAGAGGGGGTATTTATGCTCGATAGTTGGGTTCATGCCTCTATTTAATCTGGGGGAGTGACAGAAACCTCTAAGGTTGTAGATGTGTTGTTGCCACTAGGGAGAAAACAACATTCTTATGCCCAAGGGCATATGCTTTGTTTACATTACACACTTTGCTTAATGCAGTTATCTGTTGTTCCCAACTTAATACTTCTGGAGTTCTCAGATTGATTCTCGGCAAGTGGATTATTAGTCATAGATGCAGTTGGATGGCGGTCTATGTATCTTGTTGTAATGCCCAGAGTAAATCTCATAGTGATCCTCTTGACATGTGCACATTATCTTTATTCTATCAATTGCCCAACTGTAATTTGTTTACCCAGCATGTGTTATTTTATCATATGGAGAGACACCACTAGTGAACTGTGGACCCCGGTCCTATTTCTATTATATTGCTATCACCTGTTTACTTTACTCGTACTGTTTACTTTCTTGCATATTACTATTGCTTTCCACTCGATACGCTCATTCCTTTATTTCAAGCAAACCGGTGAGATTGACAACCTCATCGTAAGTTGGGAGCAAAGTATTTGGTTGTGTTGTGTGCAGGTTCCACGTTGCCGCTCGCAAAGCAAAGCCTGGACGAGGCGCCTTATAAATTGTCCGGAGCTAGCAGGCATCACCTTCTAACGTTTGGCTTTTTCCTGGACTGACAAACCTTGGTTTCTTACTGAGGGAAAAGCTTGCTGATGTACTCATCATACCTTCCTCTTGGGGTTCCCAACTGGAGGGTGAAAAACCATCAACACCGTGCTGCATCAAGACTCTTTTCTGGCGCCGTTGCCGGGGAAAAAGAAGACTTCTACAAGGGGAGTTTCGCACGCACATCCTTTACTTTGTTTTAGTTTTGCTTTTACTTTATTTTTACTTGCTTCGTTTTATCAAAAACACAAAAAAATTAGTTTCCTTTATAATTGTTTTACTTGTTTTCTTTTAGCTTTGCTAGAATGGGTACTCATGAGAACACCAAGTTGTGTGATTTTACTAGCACTAATAATAGTGATTTTATCTGCACTCTATTGCGCCGCCTGCTCCTGCTGCTAATTTTTATGAGATTAAACCTGCTTTATTGAACCTTGTTATGAAAGAGCAATTTTCTTGTGCTAGTACTGATGATGCTGCAGCTCATCTCAACAATTTTGTTGAGCTATGTGAGATGCAGAAATATAAGGATGTAGAAAGTGATATTATTAAGCTTAAGTTGTTTCCTTTTTCTTTGAGAGGAAAAGCTAAGGATTGGTTGATGTCTTTGCCTAAAAATAGTATTGATTCATGGGCTAAGTGTAAGGATGCTTTTATTGGAAGATACTATCCTCCTGCTAAGATTATAGCTTTGCGTAGCAATATTATGAAGTTTAGCCAATTTGATAATGAACATGTTGCTCAGGCTTGGGAAAGAATGAAATCTATGATAAAGAATTATCCCATTCATGGACTGACTACTTGGATGATTGTCCAAACTTTTTATGCAGGACTGAATTTTTCTTCAAGGAACCTACTGAATTCAGCTGCTGGAGGCACTTTTATGTCCCTTACCTTGGGCACTGCAACAAAGCTTCTTGACAATATGATGGTAAATTATTCTGAATGGCACACGGAGAGAGCTCCACAAGGTAAGAAGGTAAATTCTGTTGAGGAAACCTCTTCCTTGAGTGATAAGATTGATGCTATAATGCTTATGCTTTCCAATGATAGAACTCATGTTGATCCTAATAATGTTCCTTTGGCCTCTTTGGTTGCTCAAGAAGAGCATGTTGATGTGAACTTCATTAGAAATAATAATTTTAACAGCAATGCTTATAGGAACAATTTTGCTAGTAACAATAATAGGCCATTTCCTTCTAATGGTGATAATAGCTATCTTGGTAGACCTAAAATGCCTAGTGAAGAAAGGATTTTAGAACTTGAAAAGGCTACTAAGAATTTTATGCAGGTGCAATATGAGCAGAACAGGGCTTTCACCAAGACTATGGAGGAGCAATCAGCTCTGTTGAGGACTATTAGTCATCAACCTGAAAATTTAAACAAGGCTATTCCTGAGTTGCAAGCTAAGGTTTCCAAAGCTGAAACCGATATTTTATCTTTGTCTAATGCGCAATCTTCTTTGATTAACAGAATGTCCGCTAAGCCTGATCCTTTTGCCACTGCTAATGCTATCCAAGTTAGAATTGATGAAAATATTAGGATACTAGCAGAATTGCATGCCAGGTGGGAAAGAGAATATGAGATGGCTAGAAAGATGAAGGTATATACCATTACTACCTCTAATTATGTTGCTCATAATGCTAGCAATCCTCTTACTTTGATTGGTGAAGAGAAAACTCCTACTCCTAGTGTTAAAAATCCTAAAACTGCTAAAACTTTTTCTCAAAAGAGTGCTGAAATTTTTCAGAGTGTAGGAGATGATAGCTCTATTTCCTTTAATGATTTTGATGTTGATGGCTGCAATATATCCAAAGTTATTTTGTTCTTGCAAAAGCTTGCTTTGACTCCCAATGCTAGTTCTTTAAATGTTGCTTTTACAAAGCATATTACCAATGCTCTTATGAAAATTAGGGATGAAAAGTTGAAGCAAAAAGCTTCTATTCCCAAGAAGTTAGAAGATGGTTGGGAGCCCATCATTGATATGCATGTTAATGGTTTTGATTGCCATGCTTTATGTGATCTAGGTGCTAGTATTTCTATTATGCCTAGAAAGATTTATGACATGCTTGATTTACCACCGCTTGAAAAGTGCTATTATGATGTTCCTATTGCTGATGTTGCAAATAAGAAACCTTTGGGAAGTATTAATGATGTTCTTATTATGGTTAACAATAACCTTGTTGCCGTTGATTTTCTTGTTATGGATGTTGAATGCAATGCTTCATGTCCTATTATTTTGGGAAGACCCTTTCTTCGAACTGTAGGTGCCATCATTGACATGAGGGAAGGCACTATCAAATATCAATTTCCACTCAAGAAAGGTATGGAACACTTCTCTAGGAAAAGGAAGAAATTACTTTTTGACTCTATTCTTAGAGCAAATTATGAGCTTGATGCTTCATCACTCGATATTACTTGATTCGCACTTTCCGCGCCAAGCTCAAAGACGTTAAAAAAAGCACTCTTGGGAGATAACCCAATGTTTTATTTTCAGTTCTTTTTCTTTTATTTGAGTCTTGGAAGTTATTACTACTGTAATAACCTCTCCTTATCATTTTTATTTCGTTTTTGTGCCAAGAGAAGCCTCTAATTTGAGTGAGGTAAGATTTGGGGATGTTGCTGTCTTGAAATAGATTTCGGTGCTGCACCGTAAAAATTCTCAGGATATCTTTTGGACCTGCGATTTCTTGTGCATATGCCCCAGGTTATTTCCAAACTTTCATTAGTTATACACTTTTTGATTTGAGCAACAGAAAACCCTCTAAAAATTCGATATTTCTCAGCTGTTCTATTTTGACAGATTTCTGCCAATATTTGTGTTTGCCGCTCGATCGCTTTCTTTTTGAGTTCTTTTGATCACGAAACTTTTGAGGAAGTTGATACAGTAGTATATGCGTTATATGTGGTGGTTTTGAGTTGAAACCTGAAGCAAAAAGGGGTTGATTCAATATTATGCTTACACTAATGTTGCTAATAGAATTGTGTTTAGTTTTGTACGAAGGAAGTTTTCAAGTGTAGGGATTGGAGAATGATGAGATGAGTTGAAGAATGGACAAAAGCTCAAGCTTGGGGATGCCCACGCACCCCAAGAAATATCCAAGAGGTACAAGCGTCAAAGCTTGGGGATGCCCCCGAGGCAACCCTTCTTCATCGGCAAAAATCAGGTCACCTTTCAACACACTATATTTTTATTGCTTCATGCATTATGCATTTTTCTTGGAGCATCAGTTGTTTTTAGTTTTCAATTTTGTTTGCTGCAATAAATGGTTGGACCCCAACAAATTTCATTTGGAGAAGTTGCCTTGCTTTTCATTTGCCAAGAACACTCCGTTTTTCACTCTTACCGTTTCAACGAGTGTTCTCTTTTTCTGCTACTGCGTTTAGCTTTTATTTTTTTGCCTTGATTTGTGTTCAGATATTGTTATATCTTTTCATCAAGGTGTATTTTGACCTCTGGTCCATGTTGGTTTTCATCAAAAAAAGTTGTTTCAAAAAAGTTTGAATGGTGTTGGAAAAGAGAAAAAACTTTATGCAAAAAAGTGGTACAAAAAGGAGCTTGTGTAGACTTTGGCCTAGGCTTTTGCATGTCGTGCTTAATGTCTTTTTGATAGTATGCTTAGTGGTTTTGCTGTAGCATGAATTGTCTCAAATTACTGAGATTGCTTAATGAGCCTTTGAAAAAATCATGCGTTGTTTTAATTATTTGGAAGCATTATTTTGGTTTTCTCCTTTGATGCTTTATTTGGGTTGACTTGGCGCATGCTCACACATGTTAGACACATACAAATTCGCCATTGCCTCTATGATCATTTAGTTTTTGACTTTTGATGCCATCTTATGCTTCTTTTAATGTTGCTTTGTTGCTTTGCATGATTATGGCCGTTATTGCTCTCTTAGTTGGTCGCTCCTAGTCTTTTGCTAGCCCTCGTTTTGTACTGAGTATGAGCTCTAATCGTGCATCCAACTCCTAAAAACCAAGTTTGCCATTGTGTCCACTATAAATTCCTATGCATGGTATTTGCAAGCCATTCCAAGTAAATTTTCATCTGCTGCCTTTCAAAACTTTCAAATACTTCTCATTTTGTGCCACTGTTTTTAGCTCATGGGGACATAGTGGTCGGAATTGCTATCTTCCATATTAAATTAAGTACCCCTCGACTAGGCAGCTTCATCTGCTCATCATTAATTTTGTAAGGGGGCTGGTCAGACCATTGTAATCTAATTCTAAAAAAGAAAAAAGGCACTCCTCCATGGTATGTGAATGTTGGTGGGCACCCGATGGAATCGGTTAGCCATGGTTTGAGAAAGGAAAAAGGGTGGGGAGGAGTGCCAAAGCTTTATAAAAGAGCACCAATGTGCCAAATTTTCAAAGAACTCGGAACCGCTCTCACTTGTTTATTATGGAAGATAGTAAGACCCCATTGCCAGTCGTTGACATGAAACAACCACCTCTCAAAACCCAATTTTTATCTCTCTGTTTTACAAATGAAAAGCTCTAGCACATGTTTAATCATTGCTTCCCTCTGTGAAGGGCCTTTCTTTTACTTTTATGTTGAGTCTCCACCTTCTATCTTTATGCACTGTCTAAGAGAGCATAGTTGTCATTCTTAGTATAATGTGCATTGTCCCAAAGTTTTCATTGATTGATTCATGATGTTGGTTTCACTTGTTCTTAAATTACTTGTATCTAGTCGCCCTCTTAAACTTGAAGGTGTCCTATGCATTTATGTTTTGCTATTCCATGAAGGACAAGCTGAAAACCATTTGTATGTTTTTCCATATGATTTGAACACATGTTTGACTTTCATTGTTTCATTTTCATGATCTTTCGTTTGTGTTCTTTTTCATGTTATAACATGGTTGCTAAGTTTCTTCTATCAAGATTATATCTTTCATGCCTATGTTTTAAGTTCTTTTGATCCCAGCGCACAATGCTTACATAGATGGTCAAGATTGTGTAGGTGCATGTTACCTCAAAAATTATTTCTTTTGTTATCACTTACCTACTCGAGGACGAGCAGAAGTTAAGCTTGGGGATGCTGATACGTCTCAAACGTATCTATAATTTTTGATGCTCCATGCTTGTTTTTACACCATTTGCTTAGTGTTTCGTTACACTTCGTGGCATTTTTATGCATTTTTTGGAACTAACCTATTAACGAGATGCCACAGTGCCAGTTCCCTGTTTTCTGCTATTTTTGTGTTTAAGAAGAGTTACACAGGAAATATTCTCGGAATTGGACGAAACTAAAGCCGAACATCCAGAAATTTACCGAAGCTTCCAGAGAACCGAAGAGGAGACGGAACAGAGCCAGGGGGTGGTCTCACCGCTAGGGGGGCGCGGCCCATGGCCTGGCCGCACTGCCCTATGGTGAGCCCCACCTGGTCCACTTCTGACGCTGCCCCTTCGCCTATAAAGACCCCCCGACGGGAAAAATCTAAATACCCGATCACTTTTCCAGAAACACATCGTGATCCGCCGCCGTCATCGACCCGAGATCAGGAGGGTCCAGAAGCTCTTCCCGGCACCCTGCCGGAGAGGGGAATTGCCACCGGAGGTCTTCTTCATCGCCATGCTTGCCTCTGGCGCGATGAGTGAGTAGTCTACCTTGGACTATGGGTCCATCGCAGTAGCTAGATTGTTGTCTTCTCCACCATGTGCTTCATGTTTAGATCTCGTGAGCTGCCTTACATGATCGAGATCACCGTTATGTAATTCTACATGTTGTGTTTGTTGAGATCCGATGAATATTGGTGTTATGATTGAGTTGATGTGCTGAATATTATCTTATGTTATCTCTATGTTGTTTATGATCTTGCATGCTCTCCGTTGTTAGTAGCTATCTTGCCGAGTAGATACTAGTGACTCCAAGAGGGGGTATTTATGCTCAATAGTTGGTTTCATGCCTCTATTTAATCTGGGGGAGTGATAGAAACCTCTAAGGTTGTAGATGTGTTGTTGCCACTAGGGAGAAAACAACATTCTTATGCCCAAGGGCATATGCTTTGTTTACATTACACACTTTGCTTAATGCAGTTATCTATTGTTCGCAACATAATACTTATGGAGTTCTCGGATTGATTCTCCGCAAGTGGATTATTAGTCATAGATGCACTTCGATGGCGGTCTATGTATCTTGGTGTAATGCCCAGAGTAAATCTCATAGTGATCCTCTTGATATATGCATGTTATCTTTATTCTATCAATTGCCCAACTGTAATTTGTTTACCCAGCATGTGTTATTTTATCTTATAGAGAGACACCACTAGTGAACTATGGACCCCGGTCCTATTTCCATTATATTGCTATCACTTGTTTACTTTACTCGCACTGTTTACTTTCTCGCATATTACTATTGCTTTCCACTCGATACGCTCATTCCTTTGTTTCAAGCAAACCGGTGAGATTGACAACCTCATCGTAAGTTGGGAGCAAAGTATTTGGTTGTGTTGTGTGCAGGTTCCACGTTGCCGCTCGCAAAGCAAAGCCTGGACGAGGCGCCTTATAAATTGTTCGGAGCTAGCAGGCATCACCTTCTGACGTTTGGCTTTTTCTTGGACTGACAAACCTTGGTTTCTTACTGAGTGAAAAGCTTGCTGCTGTACTCATCATACCTTCCTCTTGGGGTTCCCAACTGGACGGTGAAAAACCATCAACACCATGCCGCATCACCCGTCGATTCAGATAAAATGAGCAAAATCATAGAGAAGATGGGCTGTGGTGGGCTGTAGTGTTGGGGGGAAAATAAGATATTGGGCTGGAAAACGCCCTGTTTTTTATTTTTGATGTACCTCCTATTTTTATTTTATTGTTATAGCACTTAATTTTGTAATCAAAGGCACTACTTTAATAAGTTTGGAGTTTTAAACATGATTGAATGGAAATCAAATTAATCACAAATTATATAAGTTCTAGTTTATTTGCTTTCACATGAATATTACATAATTTGTATTCATTACTATATTGAAAACCACCTGTTTTGCCCATTTTGGACACAAAAATGGAAAATCCATTTTATCAATGGAAACTCAAAAAATCCTAGTTACGAAAGTTGTTGGCAATTGAAAGATGCACATCACTGCCAAAAATGGGGTCAAGATTCGAAAGTTTGCTATAGAACTTGCACAAACCTAGCTCAATTGGGTAGAAAGCTAAGTGAAGTCCTCCTTGGTGGTATTTTTTGTGAAGAGTTTTTCTATAAAATATTGGTATGCCATGTTTGGTATTTTTCCTAGGTATTACATCACATATCATGACTCCATGCACTGGTTTTCCATTTATTTATTTTTTTGAATTTCCTTTGCCCCCATTTCAAATCTAGGTCAAACTCGTGGTGCACACCGTGTGTGCTAGGTGGGTGGGGCCCCCAAGTTTGGGATGGGTTCTGGGGTCCCAAACCTTTAGGGCACCTCCAGGCATTTTCCCTAAAAAAAATTGAAGTGTAGTTTATGTAGCTCTAGTTCAAATTTGCATTTAAATGGATTTAGCTCAAAAATAATTTAGTATATGGCTGCAGGCCGAGAAAATTCATGAAACCCTGGATCTTGCCTGCCTACAAGGTTCCCTATATGTGAAAATTGGAGTGGTGGATTTATGCACACTGACCTTGGTAGCCACTTCACAGAAAACCACCTGTTTTGCCCATTTTCGACACTAAAAAAATGGAAAATCCATTTTATCAATGGAAAATTAAAAAAACCTAGTTACAAAAGTTCTTGGCAATGGAAAGATGCACATCACTGCCAAAAATGGGGTCAAGATTCAAAAGTTTGCTATAGAAGTTGCACAAACCTAGCTCAATTGGGTAGAAAGCCAAGTGAAGTCCTCCTTGGTGGCATTTTTTGTGAAGAGTTTTTCTATGAAATATTGGTATGCCATATTTGGTATTTTTCCTAGGTACTACATCACATATCATGACTCCATGCACAGGTTTTCCATTTTTTTGATTTTTTTTGAATTTCCTTTGCCCCCATTTCAAATCTAGGTCAAACTTGTGGTGCCCGCCGTGTGTGCTAGATGGGTGGGCCCCCCAAGTTTGGGATGGGTTCTGGGGTCCCAAACCTTCAGGGCACCTCCAGGTATTTTCCCTAAAAAAATTGAAGTGTAGTTTATGTAGCTCTAGTTCAAATTTGCATTTAAATGGATTTAGTTCAAAAAAAAATTAGTATATGGCTGCAGGCCGAGAAAATTCATGAAACCCTGGATCTTGCCTCCCTACAAGGTTCCCTATATGTGAAAATTGGAGTGGTGGAGTTATGCACACTGACCTTGGTAGCCACTTCACAAAAAACCACCTGTTTTGCCCATTTTGGACACTAAAAAAAGGAAAATCCATTTTATCAATGGAAAATTAAAAAACCCTAGTTACGAAAGTTGTTGGCAATGGAAAGATGCACATCACTGCCAAAAATGGGGTCAAGATTTGAAAGTTTGCTATAGAACTTGCACAAACCTAGCTCAATTGGGTAGAAAGCCAAGTGAAGTCCTCCTTGGTGGCATTTTTTGTGAAGAGTTTTTCTATGAAATATTGGTATGCCATGTTTGGTATTTTTCCTAGATATTACATCACATATCATGACTCCATGCACTGGTTTTCCAATTTTTGATTTTTTTTAAATTTCCTTTGCCCCCATTTCAAATCTAGGTCAAACTCGTGGTGCCCGCCGTGCGTGCTAGGTGGGTGGGGCCCCCAAGTTTGGGATGGGTTCTGGGGTCCCAAACCTTCAGGGAACCTCCAGGTATTTTCCCTAAAAAAATTTGAACTGTAGTTTATGTAGCTCTAGTACAAATTTGCTTTTGAATGGATTTAGCTCAAAAATAATTTAGTATATGGCTGCAGGCCGAGAAAATTCATAAAACCCTGGATCTTGAATGCCTACAAGGTTCCCTATATGTGAAAATTGGAGTGGTGGAGTTATGCACACTGAACTTGGTAGCCACTTCACAAAAAAAACCACCTGTTTTGCCCATTTTGGACACTAAAAAAATGGAAAATCCATTTTATCAATGAAAACTCAAAAAACCCTAGTTACAAAAGTTGTTGGCAATTGAAAGATGCACATCACTGCAAAAAATGGGGTCAAGATTCAAAAGTTTGCTATAGAAAAATTCAAAATCTAACAAAATATGGTTCAAAAAAGTTCAAAAAATGAAAAACCTAATTGAATAGAAAAAAATATTTTTCAGATTTTTCTCATAAAATTTTATATATAGTACTTTAAAATTAGAGTTACAGATAAAAAGATATGTATTTTTGCAATTTTAAACACTTTTAGAATTGTATGTGAACATTTTGAAACTGCCAAAAACTTTTGTTACTATGGCTGGGTCAAGCCGCTGTGCTGACCTGTGGGGCCAACCGGTACTGCCTCTGGTCTTACTTACACTTAGAGGCTGACGGTCAGGGCCCACCTGCCAGGGTCGAATTAATTGGCAAAAAGGCTCCCATTGCGTGGCTCGTGGGATTCGAGCTTGCAACATGTAGGTCGCTGCGATAGAACATGCCAGCTAGGCCATCATTGATTGTTGTACATTCCGGGTTACCCACTTTATTTAACCGGTAAAGTCGCTCGATTATTGTATAGTCTTCTTCCTCGGTCCGAACGGGACATGTATGGACGAGATCTAGCCGCGGTGGCTACTACCTCTGGGCACCTACGCGCCGCCAGCGGTGGAGAGGAGAGACGAATTCGTCGGTGCAGCCGTTGTGCGTTAGAGGGAGAGCCCCACGGAGGATCGGAGCGCCGCCGCCATTACGACAACTCGATGTCGATCGATTGGAAGAGGAGGGTTTCGGGAGAGAGAGGGACCGGAAGGATCGACCAAGAAGCTTGACATGGACCTCTGCCGGCGGTGGACACCGAATCTATGCCGGTGTGGTAGCCGGATTTGACCGCCGGAGTTGACACGAAACGCCCGATGAGGTTCCTGCTTTGACATTCTTGTCTATCTTAGAGGGCAAATATGATATTTCACACCTACAAAATTTTCAATTTTTTAAAATATTTGTATTTTTCGAATTTAGTTTAAAAAAACTCTAAACAATTATTTAAATATAATATGGCACCGCTAAATAATTGCAACGAATTTGGGCCCCTTTCAGCCTGTGTCAAGAAAGTGCGGAACCGCGAAGTGATTACCCCTTACTATCGGGCCAGTAGAGACGGCCCAAACTATAACAGTCCATTTGTGAAGCGGCCGTGCCGTGCCTGTTCCACCCGCCAATCGTCAGTTCGGTTCGGCATCCTGAATCTTCTTCCTCCCACCCCTCAAAAAGAAAAGAAAAAAATTCTTCTTCCTCCCATTACCCAATCCTCTTCTCCACGAGCGGCCGTGCCGTGCCGTGCCGGCCATAACCCCTAAACCCCAACACCACCCCGCCATGACCGAAACGATAGCCTTCCAGCTCCCCCTTCGCGCGCCCGCGCCGCCGCCGCCCACCTCAAAGACCATCCACCTCCAACTCTCCGCGCACTCCCCTCCCCGCCTCTTCTCCCCCACCTCCCTCCTCTCCTCCTCCCACCCCACCCCCACCTCCTCCTCCCGCACCCCCCGCCTCGGCCGTCCACACGACCCCATCCGCCGGGGCGGCGGCGGCAGCGGCGGACAGGCATGGAACCTGCCGCCCTCCCTCTCCCTCCCCTCGCGGCGCGCGCTCCAGTCCCTCCTGTCCGACCCCGACCGCGTATCCCCACGCGACATCCTCTCCGCGCTCCCAGCCTCCGAACTCCCCGCCGTGCTGAGCGCCCTCGCCTCCCGCGGCCGCCCAGGCGTCGCGCTCGCCGCCCTCCACGCCGCGCGAGACCTCCACGGCGAGCGCATCCTCCACCTTCCCCGCGTGCTCCCCATAGCCGTCCGTGTCCTCGCGCGCGCCGGCCGCCTGTCCGACGCCTCAGCGCACCTCGACGCTGCGCCGGAACCCGACGCCAGCGCCTACACGGCTCTCGTGTCAGCGCTCTCCCGCGCCAGCCGGTACCGGGACGCGGTCGCCGTGTTCCGCCGCATGGTGGCTAGCGGCGTTCAGCCCGCCCTCGTCACCTACAATGTCGTGCTCCATGTGTACTCCAAGATTGCCGTTCCGTGGAAGGAGGTGCTGGCGCTCGTGGACGCCATGAAGAAGGACGGAGTTCCGCTGGACAGGTATACATACAACTCGCTCATTACCTGTTGCCGTCGTGGTGCACTCCACAAGGAGGCAGCGAAGGTGTTCGACGAAATGAAGGCTGCCGGGTTCGAGCCTGACAAGGTCACGTTCAATTCGCTGCTCGATGTGTATGGCAAGGCACGGATGCATGATGAGGCAATCGGTCTGCTCAAGGAGATGGAGCTTGCGGGCTGTCCACCCAGCGTCGTGTCCTACAACTCGCTCATTTCTTCGTATGTAAAGGATGGGTTGCTGGAAGAGGCAGCGGAGCTCAAAGAGGAGATGGAGGTTAAGGGGATTGAGCCGGACGTCATTACATACACGACATTGATTTCTGGTCTTGACAGGGCTGGCAAAGTTGATGCAGCAATTGGGACATATGATGAAATGTTGAGGAATGGATGTAAGCCAAACCTGTGCACGTTCAATGCATTGATCAAGCTGCATGGGGTGAGGGGGAAGTTCCCAGAGATGATGGTTGTGTTTGATAACCTCAGGTCTGCTGGATTTGTGCCGGATGTTGTGACCTGGAACACGCTCTTGGCTGTGTTTGGGCAAAATGGTTTGGACACCGAGGTGTCTGGGGTATTCAAGGAGATGAAGAAATCTGGTTATGTTCCCGAGCGGGACACATACGTTTCACTAATTAGCTCATATAGTCGATGTGGCTTGTTTGATCAAGCAATGGTGATATATAAGAGGATGATTGAAGCTGGCATACATCCTGACATATCGACATATAATGCTGTTCTATCTGCACTAGCTCGTGGTGGGCGTTGGGAGCAGGCAGAAAAGTTGTTTGCTGAGATGGAGACTCTGGATTGTAGGCCAGATGAGCTTAGTTACTCTTCTCTGCTTCATGCATATGCTAATGCAAAGAAGTTGGACAAAATGAAAGCTTTGGGAGAAGATATATATGCAGAGAAGATAGAGTCACACCACGGGCTTGTGAAAACATTGGTGTTGGTCAATAGCAAAGTTAATAACTTATCTGAAACAGAGAAGGCATTCCTGGAACTCAGGAGGAGGCGGGGCTCTCTGGATATCAATGTTCTAAATGCCATGGTTTCTGTATATGGGAAAAATAGGATGGTTAAGAAGGTGGAGGAGATTCTCTCACTCATGAAGGAGAGTTCTATTAACCTCAGTACTGCAACATACAATAGCTTGATGCACATGTATTCTCGTTTAGGTGATTGCGAGAAGTGTGAAAATATACTCACTGAGATCAAGTCAAGTGGTGTACGTCCTGATCGATATTCTTATAACACTATGATCTATTCATATGGAAGAAAAGGGCAGATGAAAGAAGCCTCAAGATTGTTCTCTGGGATGAAATCTTCAGGCCTGGTACCAGATATTGTAACATACAATATCTTTGTTAAGAGTTATGTGGCCAACTCGATGTTTGAAGAAGCTATTGATTTAGTACGCTATATGGTTACTCATGGTTGCAAGCCCAATGAGAGAACTTACAATTCAATACTACAGGAGTACTGTAGGCATGATAAGATAGCAGATGCCAAATCATTCCTTAGCAACCTTCCTCAGCTTCATCCTGGAATATCTAAACAAGAACAGCAAAGACTGTTAGAACTGTTGGGTAAGAACACTTCGAGAGGTAGAGGTTGAATATCAAACTTTGTTTGTATTTCTAAGTATGACAAGTAGATATAACAAGTTTCGTAGTTGTCATCAGCAACTTGTACTTGATAGTGGATATGTACAGATTGCACTTCTCTAAAGAAAAATCGAGAGAAGCCACTGAGATACACTTTGGTATCTCCACTTTAATGTGCTGGAAACCTCATTTTGTACATGTGCTCGAAGTTTTCCCTGTAACCAGTACATATATATTTGTTTGTTTCCTAATTTGGTGAGGTTATACTATTTTAATATATGTAATTTAGATTCAGAAGTTCATCTGCTGTATATTTCTGAATAGAAGAAATATCTGGCCTTTTCATTTGTGAACGTTTTTAGTAGACCTTATATTTTGAGATTTTATCAGTATACTGTTGCTTTTCTCCTCGTATTTCAATGCAGGTGCACGTAGATGAGTCTCCAGGATCAGGGTATATTATGTTGATCAAAACTGATACTAGCTCTAATCACTACTAATTCTCTTCTGGACTTCTTCCAAATGTTCTGAATCCTTACTGTGCTAGTGTGGAGGAAGCCGAAGCAAGGGCGTGCTTGGAGGGCCTGCGACACATTATTATTGAACTACAACGGTTCCCAGGTATTATTGAGACGGACTGCCATCGCTTAGAGCATCTCTAACAGATCCCGTAAAAGTGGTCAAACCATTAAAATAACTGCCTTTTGAAGTTTTGGTCAAAAAGATCCAGCAGATTATATTAACTGCAAGCAAATGAGAAGATCAAACTCTATTACACATTAATTTAGTAACGGTAATCCGGTTTGGCTCCCGGGTCCATCACTCTCGCTATGAGTAGATGCAGTGTTAGTTAGTAGTAAATGAAAATGGTAAGGCTCGCTTACAGTGCATTTCTTGATGCTGGGATTGACAAAGTAACACGGAATTTTCCCTAAGAGTTTGGCCCGACAGTGTTCACAGTTAATTATTCATTACCTCGCATAGGTTTGTGCATTCTGTAATGACGCTTGGGATGCTAAGGACCATCATAAATATTCTGTGCGCCATAGCAATTGTTTCACGGGTTCGATTGGACAGAGGTATCGTGTGGTGCTATTGATTTGATTAAATTGTGTATGCACTCAGCGTAACGATAAATTTACTTAGGTCGGGTGGGGAAGAAATCATCTCTGCATGTGCATGAATTATGTTAATGTATCCCTGTCCTCTAGGTCACCTAAACATCATTGATATTTAACGAACAAAAAGGAAGGATCAATACCTGTGGGGTGGTAAATCTTGTAGGGTGACTGTTGACAGGTTTTGCAGTGCATGATTATGGGCTCAGTTATCATTCGTGTGGGAAAAAAGAGACTTAGTCTCATGTTTGCGACAGTGTCCTGCGTGTCGGGAGACTGATTAGGTGAGTGGTGCGGAAGAAAATGGTGTTTGTGCAGATTCGAGAATTCGTATTGTATGCTGGATCACATAAGTTAGGTTTTTTCGAAAATTATCTTTGCCTGGGAAATGCTCGGAATTTTTTTATGGTGTGGATAGATAGAAAATGTGAAGTTCAGTCAGAGCGTAGGTTTCAGTTCCCAAAAGAATTTAGTGCTAGGGGTCTCATTTTTTCACTAGTTATTCGTCATATACGTGAACTGTAAAAAATTCATGGAAAAACGTAAGCGCTATGTCTGTTTGAGTTAAGAGGAAGTTGATATTGCTATTGTAACACGGCAGATCTTAACACAGTTTCTTTTGGGTAGGACAGTGCAAGATGCAGTGATTGTTTCCATGTAGGAGTACATAGAAACCCAGTGTTCGGTACAGTTCTGTTGAAATGCGTGTGCACACTCAAATATACTGTCGTGGTGGGTGCGACGACCTAAGAATTGTATTTACAATATTTTCTGAATTTCTGCAATGTTGTGGTTCCGCTTGCAGGGTCCGTGTTGGTCGGGCACCGCCATGGAGGACACCGTATGCATCTAGGAAGATTGCCCTTGAGAAATCTATCCATGGTTACGCCGAAAAGCTTGGGGATGACGTAATTGATCCTTGTCTGGGAACAATGTCCGATTGCCTCGGTGAAGCCTACGATTTCTACAATTTGAACTTGTCGGCTTGATGCAGAGAAGTCGAAATGCATGCAGGAGTTTGTTTGCGGGTGCTCGGTAAGTTAGTGGGATTGAGATCCCCTGACGTACCCATGGTGACATTAGCTCGCTGGCATGTGGAGCCGCCGGACATGGGTCCCAGTATGTCAGCCACTTCTACGGCACCCTGCTGAACGTCAGAGGAGCCACGTCCAAGTTAGTGTTGCATATTTTAGCCTCTTAAAGCATCTCTAGCAGTGCACGTAAAAATACGATCCTTAAAACGCGAGTACAGGCCCCAATATAACAGTTTATGGTTTCGGCGGTAGCGGGCACAGATCAGTGCCTTTAAACTAAAATCGTAAAACAGAATATTTCAAATAGGCCCACCTGTCAGCGTTTTTTTATTTTTTCTTTCCTTTTTTTTCTTTTCCCTTTGTTATCTTCTTCCCGCGGCAGTTCGCTGCCCGACCACCATGCCGCAACCTGCCCGACCACCACGCCGCCATCCGCCCGCCGCCGCGCCGCCCGTCGACGGCCTGCTCGTCGCGTTGCCCGTCGTCGGCCCACCCTCTGCCTCCCTCCCCCGCCCCCGCCCTGCCGGCATGCTCGTCGGCGGACCGCCTTTCGCCGCCGGATCGAGCTGCGCCCTCCGTCTGCCGCCCTAACCTCCCGTCGCCGGCCAACCCTTTGCCGCCCTCTGCCTCCCGCCCTCCCATCCTCTGCCGATCTCTGCCTCCCGCCCTTCACACATGAGCTTCAAATTTGTCACTATGGACATGAATTGGTGGCCGGGATAGGTGGCGGTGGTGGTGTCCGGGATGGACGGCGTCAGTGCTGGCCATAATTTGATGGGAATGGCCGGAATTTCACCAGACTCCAGCGAGACGAGGTGGGAAATGCTACAGCGGATTCTGAAATTTCCAAGTGGGATATATGTCGGGCGTCTGTTCAGCGGGCAAAGCTGAACATTTCCAGTTCCGCCTCCAAAATTTATGGTCGCCTATAAATTTTTTTATGGTTTCGGCCCTTTTACGACGGGCCCTAATACACCAAGTATTCAACCCATGTATTTTAAAGAAAATTAGATTTTGATATTATTGAATAGAAATGGGTTTTAGATATTTGCTCAACGCAAGTTCAGTTGTATAAAACATGGTGGTTTTCAGTCTTTTCTCCCTTCCAACAACATTGCCTCGGGCCTATTCATTGTCAGTCTTTTTTCATGAATGGCTTTAGCTTCTACCTCATATGATATATATCACGCGTTGAATATTTTCAGCATATAAAAAATAATTACTATTAACATCAAGTTCATAAAATAATCATTATCCAAATTCTGCAAGATCTGGTCACACAATGCTTGCTCATGAGTTTTACATGAGTGAGCCGAAAATGTAACCAAAGTAGTTCATCTGTTATCAACCCTTTTGTTTCGAAGAATTAACAACAATGGTACACAGTTCGATATTTACACTGTCCTGCACATCAACCTGCAGCAAACTCGAATCAGGCAATATTGTTAGAAACAGCCTAGCTAAAAAGTCCAAAGTAGCTTAATTCCATACAAGCAGGTAGCACTTTGCACAATAATATTGTATTGGTTGTGACTTCTACTGATCGATCGCCACCACAAGCACTTTCCAACTCTAAACGTGCAAAAGAAAATGCTAATAATGCTGAAACCTCTTATAGTGGAATAGAACGAGCAACGCATTGGTACATGATGTAAATTTGACTGATGGCAGTAGTTCTGGTACTCTAGAAATCTCCTAATCAAAAAGTGAGACGTAGACTATCTATGCACTCTATGGATTTCAGCTAACAATACCACTCAGGTGCAGCGAGGGTGGATCAAAAGAGCAACAGTGGCACTGAAGAAAATCCCCGATTTGAACAATATGTACAGATGACCACTGACGACAGACGTGAGAAGGCTCGAATTCAACGGGTCTAGAGTCGCCGGAACCATTCACGGCTGCTCTTTAACAACCAGTGATGCCTTAGATGGCGACTGGTGCTCATCCACGAACCGCTACGTCATGGAGTAGCAGGCCCAAAGCAGTCTTCCGCGGACAAAGAGGTAGGAGGAGTCCCGTGGCGAGTGCCCGCTGCTGTCGGCCAAATTCGAGCCGAATCTCGCCTACCTGCTGGCCCCGATTTCCAATTCCTATCACCAGATGCGTCCCTACCGCCCCTCCCCCCTCTGGCCCGTTCATGGCTTGATCTGGGCGAATATAGCAACCCATTGTCACCATAGACGACATGGGTTTCAGATCGAAGATTGTGTCGGGGGGATGACCCCCGGTAGGGTCAAGAGACTAGAAAGACACAAGGTCTATGATTGACTTTATGCCGGGTTATCGAGGAAGGGCCTGGCCGGAATATAAGTGCATCGGCCAGGCCGGCATATAATGTGTATCCCGGCTGATACTTGGATATGCCGGCATAGCCGGAATACTTATAAAAGTGTGCCGGCATATACTTAGATATGCCGGCCTAACCATTTTGTGTGTTGTGCAGGAGCAGGGGAGGCCGGATTACCCGACCCTCGTAGGTCGTTGGTCCGGCATATAAGTCCTGGGTATGGCCAACGGTCATATCCGGGATACTTAAGTCAACCAAGGTGTCACATCCCTACAATCAAGGAAGAAAACATCCAAGCATGGTAGCAGAGTAAGATGGCAGGGTGCACAGTGGAGGTTACCTACCCTCACTGTGCACAAGTACAAGCTTACCTCAGAATGGTAAGGTCACAGTTCAAGAGGTACAAGGTACAGCAAGGGGAGTCCCATCGAGAGCAATCAGGGAGAAAGTCGTGGGCGTCTGCCCTCGACAGCAAGTCCTGTTTGGAGTGTAGTTGGTGTCTCCTGGTCTTCTATGACCGTTGTAACCCTGGCCACCACTATATAAGGTGGCATAGGGAGCCCTGGTAAAGGGGGTTCGCTGGAAGAAGGTTGGAAGGTTGAAGGTAGATTGATCACTCTGTACTCCTACACTTAGCAGTTCATCTTCCTTCTCTAGCAGAGAGCTTGGAAGCACCATTGTGGTGTACTACATCGACCCATATATACAATCAGTAGAACAGGAGTAGGGGTGTTATCTCCTTACGAGAGCCCCGAACCTGGGTAGATCAGTCTCTCTTTCTGTCGTGCTTTTTAGCTCGTTCCCCTCTCCCGAATCCTCCAGCATCTAGTTCGGCCCCCATTTAAGCCATCCTATGGCATATGTTGTTTCACCACGACGACATTTGGCGCCCACCGTGGGGCATCAGATCGATATGCTGGGCGGAGTGTTCATTCGGACGGGGTCTGTGATAGCAGCTTCGGGAGTGCGCGTGGTCTCTGGCCTCGTCCAGAGGCTAGGCTCGCTCAGTTTCGTCAGCGACAACGCCGGTTGTCTCGGTGGCCGGCCGTTCCCCAGGGATGGCCGGATTATGTCTTTCGGTTCCCACGAGGTGTACGTGGGAACTGAGAGAATTTGCAGGAAGGAGGTGCTGGTGGCGTCGGATCCTCCGTCACATCGGCTGGCTCACGCTGGGCGTAGCGCTCGCTCAGTAGAGTCGGCTGAGGTGATGATGGCCGGCACATCCGTGCCGCCGGCGGAAGATGCCGGCAAAGCAGCAGCGGCCGGAGCTTCTCCTCCGGAGCCGCCGAAGGTCAAGAGGTCGGCGCGTCCTCCGTTGGAGCGTGCGGAGAACCTGGCCGGCACTTCCGGTGTGCCGGCTAGGGGCGAGGTTCTTCTTCCCATCATCGACCGGCTTCTCGAGCCGGTGCGATCCGGCGTTGATCCGGAGCAGACAAGGGAGGTCCTGGAGGGATCTCGTCAGGCCCTCGTCGACGAGGCCCTGGCCATGAACCAGGAGCGCGAACGGTTTAACCGGCAACTCCGTGAGTATGAGGCAGCCCATGGTTTTACTCCTGTAGTAATCCGGCCTAGCCGAATAGAAGAGGTTAGAACTAGAGGCAGAAATCTTAATGCTGAGATAGGAAAAGATGCTAGAGATAAGAGTCATACTGCAACTAGTACTGTGCCTAAGGTAGTCTATAGTTCGCCAGTAAAGAACCTTAGAGCAGCGGCCGAGGTAGCTAAGGATTTATCTTCTTTATCCGGCAAAGCACTGCGTGAGCAGCAAGCCCGGCTTAACCAACTTTTGTCTGAAGCTACAAAGCAGCAGGAGGCCTTTAAGAAGGCAAACCCAGGTGCCGGGGCATCCCAGTACATTGTGTCGGCGGGAGGTGCCGGCGCGAGGTCGAGGGGCCAAGCCTCGTCCCCGCATCCTAGCGCCCGGCGTGCCGGAAGTGTGACCTCTGGCCGCCGGGACAAGCAGATCCAGGTGTACGATCCGGCTGCCGCCGGAAAGCAGGCGATGGTGCAGAAGAATGTCGGCCAAGCTGACAAGTATGTCGGCAGCAAGAAGCCCGGCCAGAGTGTGCCGGCCAGGCATGAAGCAGCAGCGGCCGTTGGTGGCCGGAGTAACAGTGCAGCCCGACGTCAGCAACAGGGCGCCGGAGGGGCAGCGCAGCAGCAGGGTGCAGGCCATCCGGGACATCGAGAGGATGACGGCAATTCCGCCCTTTCCAGGGCGGGATATCAGCAGCAGCATCAGCAAGGCCGGCATAGTGAGCAGCATCAGCCGGAGCAGCAGCAGCAGATGATCGCAGGCCCAATAGCATCCCGGCTTGAACCTCGGTCCTTGGAAGCCAATGATGCACGTTTCAAGCTGGACAAGCTCCACCAATCAGAGTTGGTGGAGAGACAAGGAGCTCCGGGCCCTATGTGTTTCGGACCCCGGATTATGGGGGAGCCGGTGCCTTACTTCTTCCAGCTCGCGCGTGGCGCGAGGACATATAATGGCAGTACGAAGCCGGAAGATTGGTTGGAGGATTACTCCACAGCGGTGAACATCGCCGGAGGAAACCTCAGATGGGCGGTACGATATGTGCCGCAGATGTTGGAAGGTCCAGCCAGGATATGGCTGAATAATTTGCCGGCCGGGAGTATCAACGGCTGGATTGATTTCGAAGAGCAGTTTGTGTCGAACTTTACCAGTACATACAAGAGGCCCAACCGTCCGCAGCAGCTGGCTAACTGCCGGCAAGGAGTGAATGAGACTGACCGTGACTATCTGACCAGGTGGTGCACGTTGCGCAATTCCTGCGAAGGAATCAATGAGCAGCAGGCCATCATGTGGTTCGCTCATGGGTGCCAGCATGGCACCATGCTGTGGCAAAAGCTTCAGAGGCAAATGCCGGCCACGCTGGCCGAAACAATCAAGATCGCTGATAGTTATGCTCTGGGAGATCCCAAGCAGCACAGTCTCGATTCACAAGGACAGGGGCAAACCCAGGGGAACACCAGCAATGCCGGTAGACCGGGGCAATACTATCGCCCGGATAACCGGAATAAGAGGAGAGATGAGCGGCCGGATTACCGGTATGGGGCAGCACAAGTTGCAGCTGTGGAGGAAGAGCAAGGGGGCGCCGGCAGTAGCCAGCGTCCGAGATATGAGAACTATCAGCAGCCTCAGCAGCAGCCGCAGCAGCAAGCACAGCCGTTCCAGAAGAAGAATGTCTGGACCAACAAGAATGCCGGCGGAGCCGCCGGCCAGAAGAAGCAGTGGCCGAAGTATACTGTGGGTCTTGCCATGGACAAGCCTTGTGTGTTTCACACATTCCAGCCGGGAAAGCCGGCAAACCATTTGACAAGGAACTGTTCGTGGCTGGACGACATATTAGCAGGTCGTGCAGGTCCCTGGGGACCGGCTAGACCCTCTGTCCCGGCAGCTCCATCGCCGTTGACAGGTGCTAATACAATTGCAGTCCCACCTAGGCCGGTTAATCCTGGGAATCAGAGCAACGCCGGAAATGCCGGCGTAAATCAAGTTGACCAGAGCTATAATCCGGAATATAACGCCGGAGGCCCAGGAGCGGGCCGGAATGAGTACAAGGAGTATGATCAGAGCTATATGGTCTTTGAGACCGAGAGAACAGACAAGCAGAGCTTGTACCGGCGGAGTCTGGAGGTGAATGCCGTTATGTCGGCTGTGCCAAAGCTGATGTACTGGTCTGACCAGGCTGTTGGTTGGGACAGGGCAGATCATCCACGGATCATGCCAAATCCCGGCGGATATGCTCTGGTGATGGATCCGACATTCGTCGGGCCGGCTAATAACGTAAGATTCAGCAAGGTCCTCATTGATAATGGAAGCAGCATCAACATCATGTATCGGGATACGATGGAGAAGCTGGGAATCAAGGAAAATATGCTGGAACCAAGCAAGACCACGTTCCACGGCATTGTGCCGGGACTTTCGTGTGCGCCGATGGGCAAGATCCGGATGGATGTCATGTTTGGCAGCCGGGATAACTGCAGGGTGGAAAACCTTATGTTCGAGGTGGTTGATCTGGAGAGCCCCTACCATGCTTTGCTGGGTAGACCGGCACTGGCAAAATTCATGGCCTCTACGCATGTGGCGTATCTGAAGATGAAGATGTCGGGACCCAAAGGGGTGATCACCATCATTGGTGATTACAAGCGTTCGATGGCATGTGCCACCGCCGGATCCAATCTGGCCGAGACTCTGATCATTGCAGAGGAGAGGAAGAGGCTCAAGCGAGCAGTGGAGATTGCTGAAATGGTCGTGGCCGGCAAATATATGCCAGGCATGACAAATCCCGGCGGCAGTGCTTCTTTTCAAGTAGGCAAGGAAGTCAAAAAGGTGCCGCTGGATGAAGCTTTCCCGGAGCGCCATGCCCTGGTTGGGGCAAGTTTGGATCCCAAATAGGAAAGCGAGCTCATCAGCTTCCTCCGTGAGAATCGGGATATCTTTGCATGGTCTACTTCGGACCTGCAAGGTGTGCCGAGGGAGCTGGCTGAGCACGCATTGCACGTGAGACCCGATGCTAAGCCAGTGAAGCAGCCGCTCCGGCGGAATGCCGGCGATAGAAGGAAAGCCATATGGGAGGAAGTGGCCAGGCTCTTAGCCTCTGGCTTTATCAAGGAAGTACTTCATCCGGATTGGGTGTCTAATCCGGTTTTGGTGGAAAAGAAGAAAGACGAGCCCGCCATAATGAAAGTATGGCGGATGTGTGTTGATTACACCAACTTGAACAAGGCATGTCCTAAAGATCCATTCCCGCTGCCTCGGATCGATCAAGTGATTGATTCCACAGCCGGATGTGAACTGTTATCATTCGTAGATGCCTATTCTGGTTTCCACCAGATCCCCTTGTTTGAGCCAGATCAAATAAAGACATCCTTTATTACCCCGTACGGGGCTTATTGCTATCTCACTATGCCGTTCGGTTTAAGAAATGCCGGCGCAACTTACCAAAGGTGTATGCAAAAGTGTTTGCACGATCAGATAGATAAAAATGTGTAGGTATATGTCGATGATATCGTCATAAAAACCAAGGAGAGCAAGATTCTCATAGATGATCTCCGGGAAACCTTTGGGAACCTGAGGAGATTCCGAATGAAGTTGAATCCGGCTAAGTGCACCTTTGGTGTGCCGGCGGGCAAGTTGCTCGGTTTCCTTGTTTCCAGCCGGGGTATTGAGGTGAATCCCGGCAAGATTCGTGCCATAGAAAGGATGAAGCCGCCGACAGATTTGAGGGAAGTACAGAAGTTCACTGGGTGCCTCGCATCCCTGAGCCGCTTCATAAGCCGGCTGGGAGAGAAAGCTCTGCCGTTATATCAGTTGATGAAAAAGTCCGACACATTTGTCTGGACAACGCAAGCAGATGCAGCTTTCAAGGAATTGAAACAGTTGTTGTCAACAGCGCCGGTATTAGCGTCTCCGATGCCCCGGGAGCCAATGTTGCTCTATATAGCGGCAACCAACCGAGTTGTCAGTGTTGTGGTGGTAGTAGAGCGAGAGGAAGGAGGCAAAACCGTGCAGCGGCCGGTATATTATCTGAGTGAAGTCCTCTCCACCTCAAAGCAAAACTACCCCCACTATCAGAAGATGACCTATGGTGTCTATATGGCGGCCAAGAAGCTCAAGCATTACTTCCAAGAGCATCCAATTCGGGTAGTGGCCGAGGCCCCTATCTCGGAAATTATAGGCAACAAAGATGCCAGCGGCCGGATAGCAAAGTGGGCAATAGAGCTTTCACCATATACACCACAGTACGATAAGAGGGATACAATCAAGTCCCAGGTCTTGGCGGATTTCTTTATTGACTGGGCCGAGATACAGTATGAGCCACCATTGCCAGATGCCAATTATTGGAGGATGCATTTCGATGGGTCCAAGACAATCCATGGCTTGGGTGCCGGCATAGTTCTCAGTTCACCAAAGAATGACCAGCTGAGATACGTCCTGCAGATTCACTTTGCAGCATCAAATAATGTGGCGGAATATGAGGCACTTGTGCATGGCCTGAAGGTGTCTAAGGACATAGGAATTCGCCGGATTATGTGCTTCGGGGATTCTGACTTAGTGATTCAGCAGTGTTCCGGCATATGGGACGCGCATGATGCTAACATGGCATCATACCGTTTCCTAGTGCAGCAGTTAAGTGGTTACTTTGAAGGTTGTGAGTTCCGGCACGTTCTCCGGGCTCAGAACGATGCAGCCGATGCATTATCCAAGCTGGGGTCTTCCCGAGATTCAATCCCACCCGGCATTTCGCTGGAGCATCTGAGGAAGCCATCGATCAAACCCTCGCCGGAGTCATCCTCCATTTATGTCCCGCCAGGTCCAGACGAAGCAGTCCCAATGGAGATAGATGCCGGAGCCAGGACGGATAACCCGGGGACTGTTTCCTCAGTCCCGGGGACTGGGCCGGCATATGCTGTTAGTACAGTATTCCGGAGCAAAACTAAAGGCAAGGGTAAAATGTGCCAAGAGGTTGTGCCGGTATACCCGGGGACTGCTCCGGCATACCCGGGGACTGATTCTTCAGTCCCGGGGACTTCGCAGCCCATGGAGATCGATTATGTGTCGGTCGAAATGATGGAAATAGATCAGGCAGTGTTCACTGTCAGGGAAGTGCCCTCATGGGCACGTCCTATCATGAACTTCATGGTGGATGGTCAAGTGCCGGCGGATGAAACCGAGGCCCGCCGGATTATAAGGAGATCCAAAGCGTATACCATCATCAACAAAGAAATATACAAGAGAAGTACCACTGGAGTATTGCAGAGATGTGTCGAATCTGCGGAGGGTCTGGAGATGCTCCGGGAAATTCACCAGGGGGAGTGTGGTCACCATGCTTCGTCCAGGGCCTTGGTGGCAAAGGTATTCCGGCATGGCTTCTATTGGCCAACGGCATTGCAAGAGGCAGAAAACTTGGTCCGGAAATGTAATGGGTGTCAAAGATATGCCCACCAGATTCATCAGCCGGCATCTGCCCTGAAAACTATCCCAATAACCTGGCCCTTTGCTGTTTGGGGCCTGGATATGGTCGGGGCTTTTAAGCCGGCCAGAGGGAAAATGACCCATATCCTGGTCATGGTGGACAAGTTCACCAAGTGGATTGAAGTGAAGCCCATAAGCAAGTGTGATGGTCACACAACAGTGAAATTCTTAAAGGATATAATCTTGAGATATGGTGTTCCTCATAGCATCATCACTGACAATGGGTCAAACTTTGCCCAAGGGCCATTTGCCAGATTTTGTGAGGTGGGAATCCGGCTGGACGTTGCGTCGGTTGCCCACCCTTGTGCCAATGGCCAAGTAGAGAGATCGAATGGGCTAGTATTATCCAGCATAAAACCCCGGCTGATAGAGCCCCTGGAGAAAACTCCGGGATGTTGGCTAGATGAGCTGCCAGCAGTGCTGTGGAGTTTAAGAACAACTCCGAATAGATCAACAGGCTACACACCTTTTTTCCTGGTGTATGGAGCAGAAGCTGTGCTTCCAACAGATGTAATACATGATGCACCAAGAATAGTGCTATATACTGAGGAAGAGGCTAAAGAAGCCAGAGAAAATGATGTTGATCTGCTAGAGGAAGCAAGGGAAATAACTCTGTCAAGAACAGCAGTATATCAGCAGAACCTCAGACGCTATCATGCGCAGAAGGTAAATCCAAGGAGATTTCAAGAGGGAGATCTAGTACTCCGGCTAAAGCAAGGAACAGAAGGCCGGCATAAGTTAACTCCTCCATGGGAGGGGCCATTCATTGTGAGCAGAGCTCTGCACAATGATGCCTATTATCTTATAGATGCGCAGGACCCCAAGAAGAATAAGGCGGACAGGTCCGGAGAAGAAACCAAGAGGCCATGGAACATAGCTCTACTGCGCCCCTTTTACTCCTGAGCAACACAATGTATGTATTTCCATATTTTCCTTTGTATGCCGGCGTGTTGTGCCGGCACAAGACTAATGAATGAAATACCGGCATCCCGAAGAAGCCGGGTAACTAGCTCCGAGGTATATTTGTGGTTTATTTACAGTTTTTTGTTATATGCCGGCTGGCTTTATTTGAGTGTTTCCTAGGTCGGCCTAGTAATGTGTCGGCATCAAAGGCCACTCTTCGACTCAGCTGCTGTCCGAAACCCGGCTTCATGGCTAGCAAGAGTAGATGCCGGAGATTGTCTACACATGGAAAACGGCTAAGGAAATACAAAGCAAGCGAACCGACATTTTTGTTAAAGCTAAAGTTAAAATTTAAAGTGTCGGATGATTTGAAGTCTAAGTCTCAAAGTTAAAGTACTGTATGTTCGAGGAAGCAACCTTGAGACTCATACGTCGAAAGCCAATTAAGGTAGACAAGTAGCCAAGGTTGTGAAATTGAGGAAACAGGAAAACAACTCGGTGACTTAGCCAAAAGATGATCCGGCATTAATAACAAGCAAACCAAGATAAAACTTGTTCAGGAAGCAAACCAAAGGAAATTAAAACGTATATCTTACAACTGCACCCGGCATACCGGGGATCTGATAAAGCTTAAAGTGTTTTTGGTGCAAAGATTCAAGGGGCAGACGCGGGGCCGCCAGCAGGTGGAGCAGTAGCAGTCGAGATGTCGGCCTCAGGTGTGCCGGACCCAGCAGATGGAATGGAGCCGTCGCCTCCGCCCGGGGCAGATGCCTGTTCCGGAGCTTCAGTGTCGGCTTCCTCAGCTTCATCTTCATCTTGGCTGGAGTCGGAACCCTCAGCAGCAGCAGATGTCCCGGCATCGTCATTCTTCTCCGGCTCGCGGATGTCCCGGACGAATTTGTCGGTGTCGGCATAGTCCACATAACTATGGGCCAACTCCTTGCGGCGACGGATATGATCCGGATCCGTGGTCCAGATGGATCCTTCGCGCACGGTGCGCAAAGTCTCCAAGTCTGCCTTTTCATACCAAGACAAGAAGTAGCTGAGGGCTTCGTCAGCTCCAACCCTCGCGCCGGAATCTCGCCACTCCCGGAGGCGAACCTTGGCAAGCTGCAGGTCGTTGCCGAGGTCAACCGGGTCAGTGGGAGTCCTTTGTCCCGGCCAGAGGGCAGAGAATGCCTCCTGGGCGCCGTAGAAGAGCTCTTCAGTGTAAAGGGTCATGGCCTCCTTCCGGGACTGCAGGGCCAGCAGCTGCTCCGACATGTCCCAGTTGGGCGAGTCAACCGGAACACCCCGGTTTTCTCGGTCCAACTGCAAAGCCCTCTCAACGTCAGCGACGGAAGCGGGAAACATGCCTGCAGAATAGAAACAATGTTAGCAAAAGGAAAATATGTCGGCATAGATGCTATGCCGAAAAAGATTACACTATGTCGGAAAGGATAAAAGGGGAAAGGATTTGAAGCTTACGGGCAAGGTCGGCATTCAGCTGTGCAACTGTAACCTCCCATTTGGTGGCCTGCTCCTTCAGGCTATCCAGTTCAGC